>CP077946.1:0-58879 GCA_024584535.1 Colletotrichum gigasporum | reverse complement strand
CCTATTGCTCATAAATATTTAAATCACGGAACTTTAATAGAATTAATATGAACTATAACTCCTGCAGTTATATTAATATTAATTGCGTTCCCTTCATTCAAATTATTATATTTAATGGATGAAGTTAATGATCCTTCAATGACTATTTCAGTAGAAGGTCATCAATGATATTGAAGTTACCAATATCCAGATTTCTTAGATTCTAGTGAGGAATTTATAGAATTTGATTCATATATCGTACCAGACTCTGATTTAGAAGAAGGTGCTTTAAGAATGTTAGAAGTTGATAACAGAGTAATTGTACCTGAAGAAACACATATTAGATTTGTTATAACTTCTGGAGACGTTATACATTCATATGCTGCTCCTGCTTTAGGTATAAAATGTGATGCTTACCCTGGTAGATTAAATCAAGTTTCTGCTTACATTAATAGAATTGGAGTATTCTACGGACAATGTTCTGAAATATGTGGAATCTTACATTCTTCTATGCCAATTGTAATAGAATCAGTAAGTTTGCCAAATTTTTTGTCATGACTTTTGTCACAATAACAGCAGGTTTACTTATGAAAGGATCAAGTCAAATTCTTAATCATTCTGTTTATTCTGACAATGAAAAAGTTGAGCTAAATAACCGTTCTGTTAGCCAAAACCTAGGTAGATTATCTTCCAAATATAATTCAGTCGGGGGGGTTACTCCGCTAGCCAAAAATTCTATAATATATGGTTCATTTATACCAGTTAATATGTTTTTAGGTAAAAGCCAATCTTTTAGCACAACACCTACTTATTATATGGAAAGTGATGATTCAGGTATTCAGGATATAGAGCCTAGTTCACCTGTTAGTTCAAACGATGGTACTAACCAAGAAGAAAATCAAGCTAGTCAAGGTCAACCAGGTGTTCAAGGAGGTCAAAACGCAAATGAACCGTCTTCTGTTCAGGGTCAAGGAAGTCAAAACGCAAATCAACCGTCTTCTGTTCAAGGTCAAGGAGGTCAAAACGTAAATCAACCGTCTTTTGTTCAAGGTCAAGGTGATCAAGGGCAATCCTCTAATGAAAGAGAACAAACTGCAGATGCATACTTTAATCATAAGCGTTCATGATCTAATCCTACTCGTGCTGAAATGCTAGAAGCTATTAACGAGTACGCTAAGTCTAGTCATTATATGGGTATTCAAAATCATAATAAGAAATTCAGAGAGCAAAAAGGAATTAATACAGATGCTTCTAGCTCTTCTGGCATAGCTGTAGGATCTACAGCTGGTTCTAGTTCTACTTCAAATCAGACATCTTCTACTAACGTACCAATTGGTTCATTATCTTCTAGTTCTAATCTAAACCCGTCATCTTCTACTAATGTACCAAGTAGTTCTTCGGTATCTTCTAACTCTAGTTTAAATCCGGGAGGAGTTACTAACAATGCTAGTAATTCTTTGGGATCCTCTACAGCAGTTACAGGTCAAAGTCAGGAAAGCGTAGGAGGTCAAGTTCAGTCAGGTGTTACAAATTCAATATCAACTGAAAATCAGAGTTTCTTGGGTGTTGAGCAACAAAGTTCTCCCCTTAAAAGAAAACACTCTAATACTGAATTGGCTTCAAATAAACGTCAGGACATCTCAGATTCTGATAACGATGACAACAATAACGGTAAAGGTGGACCTGGTGGATTTTCAGGAGGTGGACCTGGTCCTAGTAGCACTGGCGGTAGTTCAGGTGGTGGTCCTAGCGCTTCTAGTTCAGCCAAAACTATGTTGAATGAAGGAGGAGTAGAAACTACTCCTACTACTCATTTAAGCCCTATAGATTTTGTTATAGACTTAGAAGCCACAACTTGTATTTATGAAGATCTTAGTTTTTGAGATGAAATGATATAAATATGTTTTGGTATGTGGATACTGTATTTCGTTTCTGCTTCGTAGTGGAGGGGGAAAAGAGAGAGGGGGTTATGAAACTCTCTGACTTCTGACGCGTAGTCAGCCAGGACTGCGATTTCTTTTTATTTCTATTATCCCTAGC
This sequence comes from Colletotrichum gigasporum, assembly GCA_024584535.1. Lineage (NCBI taxonomy): Eukaryota > Fungi > Ascomycota > Sordariomycetes > Glomerellales > Glomerellaceae > Colletotrichum > Colletotrichum gigasporum. Next base: position 56,860 of record CP077946.1, on the reverse strand, counting down.
CAGGGATCAGAAGTATGCCTGATGCGAAGGGGTGCCGACTTCATAAGGGATAAAGCAGATAGACTAAGATCTAAAGGTCAAAGTTGGATTAAGAGTAATTGTAAATATTTTAAGCACGGTAATTGATTATGGATGTATTCATCTATAAATAAATCAATGGGAGGGAATGGGGTAAGAGGGAGTAACCAAGTATAATTATTTACATTGAGATTGCCTATTAGTGAATCGTAAAAATCACTAGGCAATCTGCACGAAGTGATCTGGACCGGCTATCCACAAGATCGGGTTATGTTGCAGTGGAGCCAAAAGGGTCTATAAGGTGATGTCCGTCCGCGTGCTGTAAAACGGAGTTTAGTGACCTTTGTACGGTAGGGATGAATGACCGGTGATCTCCCCATCAGGACTCATCCTAATAAGGCATAGTTGACACACTAACGGTCCTGCCCACCTAACTCTCGGGTGGAATTAGCAGGAAAGGGGGGGGTCGGCCTATATCCTTAGCGGGATATAACGCAGGTACAAGCAGTTAGCCGGTCTAAATAAAACGGCACAAACAGAAATAGAAATAAATTAGAAAAAGGATGCATACTTCTTTATCCTTAACCCTAATCCCCACCCTTCTCTCTTTGCAAGAGAAGGGGGGGGTTAGGATTAGAAGTATTGCACAGTAAGTAAATAATTTATGGTTATTGATTTATTGATAGATCAATGGGTGGGTATGGGGCTGTTTGTAGGGTATTATTTTAATGGTAAAAAGGAGTATTACGGCTACTACAATACGAGTTCGAGTCTTGTATACCCTTAGTACAATATATTTATATTGAATATATATAATACTATGAATAGTTTGATGTTATATAAATATAATATATGAGTTTAACTTTAATACTTTTTTTAATAGGAATTTTAGGTTTCGTATTTAATAGAAAAAATATCATATTAATGCTTATTTCTATTGAAATAATGTTATTATCTATAACATTTTTAATATTAGTAAGCTCTATAAATATGGATGACATAATAGGGCAAACTTATGCTATATATATTATAGTTATTGCAGGAGCTGAATCCGCAATAGGTTTAGGTATTTTAGTTGCTTTTTATAGATTTAACCATTCTCTTATCTCTAACTGTCTATCCTATAACTACATGACATTTACTCGACGAGATAAAGTAAAAACCTGAGCCTTCGGCTACAAATTTAATCAAACCCGGTCTTTTTCAGTGAAAAAGATACTCAGGAGTTAAAGGTTGCGTCGTAGATCGTTCATCTATACCAGCTCTTAACAGGGGGCTGGCCCCTTGATTTATTACTGGACTTTTTGATGCCGAAAGTTCTTTTGTGGTGACTATCTTAAAAAATCCTAGATATAAAACAGGATGGAATGTTCAAGCTAGAATTCAAATAAAAATGCACGAAAAGGACAGAGCTTTAATTCAAGCAGTTCAAGCATTCTTCGGAGGTATAGGTTATTTATCTAAGCCAAATGGTAACTCTACAGTTGAATTTAGAGTTAGTACTCTAAATGATATTATTAACATAATAATCCCTCATTTTGATAAGTATCCCTTAATAACTAAAAAACATTCTGATTATAAATTATTTAAACAGATTGTTTTACTTATGTTAAATAAAGAACATAATACTTTAGAAGGGATACAAAAAATAGTAAACTTAAGAGCCTCAATTAACTTAGGTTTATCTGAAGATTTGAAGAAGGCTTTTATTGCAATTGTACCTGCACAAGTTTATGCTGTGGATATTGCAATATATAACAATATATCCCCTGAATGAGTAGCTGGATTTGCAACAGGAGAGTCTAACTTTTTTATTACAGTTCAAAAATCTAAAACTAAAAGTGGCACATCTGTATCATTACGTTTTTCAATAGCTCAGCACTCAAGAGACTTATTATTATTAAAAAGTCTTGCCCATTTCTTTAGTTGTGGTAAAGCAGTTGAATATAAAAATCGTTCTGTCTCTGAATTTATTGTTACAAAAATTGATGATATAGTTAACCATATTATACCGTTTTTTGAAAAACATCCTGTGAAAGGATCTAAATATTTAGGTTATCTACATTTCAAGGATGCAAGTAGTATTATTAAAAATAAAGAACACTTGGAACCTAATGGTGCAGGTCTAAATAAAGTTTTAGACTTAAAGAGTAAAATTTCGTCATTATATACGAATAAGTTATAAATAATCATAGTTTTGGGAAAGGCGTAAGAGAAATAGATCTTAATAGGTGAAGTGAACCTTCATCTAGTCTTATGTTAATAAGGCAAAACCTTCAAATTGCGGGGAGTTCTTAAAGGCAAATCTACCAAGTTAGCACAGTAATGTGATTAATGGAACAGGTAATGACTCGTTGTATGGTAAAAACGGTTTGCATGAAGAAATGAAATAGATAATCCGCAGCCAAACACCAATAGTATATTGATTGGTGCGCAGTTCATCGACTAAATGGAGGTTGGTAAATAACTTTACGGTTACGTGACTTATTCGTAAGCCTAAAAGTTATTTGCTTAAGATATAGTCAGGCATGATTGAAAAATCATGGAATACCCTCAGCCTTCCTAAGGAGTTTTCTATGGAAAAGAGGGGAAAATGAAGAGGAAGTATAGCAATAGAATATAAATAATGTATTTAAGTATAATTTTATTGCCCTTATTAGGATCAATAGTTTCAGGGTTTTTCGGTAGAAAAGTCGGAGTAAGTGGATCACGTTTTTTAGGTTGTTCAAGTATAATAATTACAACAACTTTAGCAATTGTAGCATTTTTTGAAGTAGGGTTTAATAATAGTCCTGTATACTTACATTTGTTTCCTTGATTCAATAGTGAATCATTTAACATTGTTTGAAGCTTTCAATTTGATAGCTTAACAGTTTCTATGTTAATTCCTGTATTAATAATTAGTTCTTTAGTTCATTTATACTCTATAAGTTATATGAGCGCAGATCCTCACAATCAAAGATTTTTTAGTTATTTAAGTTTGTTTACTTTTATGATGATAATACTTGTAACAGCTAATAATTATTTATTAATGTTTGTAGGATGAGAAGGTGTTGGAGTTTGTTCATACCTTTTAGTTAGTTTCTGATTTACTAGAATAGCAGCTAACCAAAGCTCTATGTCTGCTTTCTTAACTAATAGAGTAGGAGATTGTTTTTTAACTATAGGTATGTTTGCTATATTATGATCTTTAGGGAACTTAGATTATACTACAGTATTCTCATTAAGTCCTTATATTAATGAAAATATTGTTACTATAATAGGTATATGCTTATTAATAGGTGCGATGGCGAAAAGTTCTCAAGTAGGTCTTCACGTTTGATTACCTATGGCTATGGAGGGTTTGTTAAAAAGGGCTCTCTTTAAATTTCACTATATGCGGGAACATCCGTTAATATTAAGATCCACCAGTTACTTTGTAACCATTGGAAAAATTCTTTGTATTGGACAATCCGCAGGAAACCAATATAGTAGGACTATGTTGGGATCCTCAGAGACTACATGTGAAACGATTAAATTAAATGACAAATTTAAATGATGATTAATAGGATTTGCTGAAGGAGATGGTTATTTTGGTGTAGATAAAAAAGACTACTTAGTATTCAAAATAACACAATCTAGCATTGATTCTCAAGTATTGTTTTTAATAAAGAAAACATTAACTTTTGGAAGTGTTACTGTACAAAGTAAAGTAAATAATACTCATCAGTATAGAGTTAGAGATAAAAATAATTTGATAAAAATAATAAATATATTTAATGGTAATCTTATTACTAAAGCTAAAATAGCTCAATTTAAATTATTTTTAAATACTTTTAATCTTAAATATAATACTAATATTACGTTTATAGAATGTAATAAAAAAGTTACTTTAAATAATGCCTGATTATCAGGATTTACCGATGCAGAAGGATGCTTTACATGTTCAGCTTATTTAAGTAAATTGACAAATAAACATATTGTTACCGTAAGATATATTATATCACAAAAAAACGATATGGAATTTAGTCAATACTTAGCTGAATTGATAAAAGGTTATGTAACACACATAAAAAGTTATAATGGGTATAACACTGTGGTAAACCACAGTAAGTTAAATACTATATTAAAATATCTTAACAATTTTCCATTAAAAACTAAAAAACATATATCTTATTTGAGATGATTTAAAGTCTATACTTTAGTAAAAAATAAAGAACATCTTAACTCTGAAAGTATAGAAAAAATTAAATCCTTAATAAAATTAATCAATAGTTAAATTTATCGTATTAAAAATTCGAAGATATAGTCCGAACAATAACGCAAGTTATTGAGTATTTATGTAGTATTTGTACATGTAATGTATATAACATAAATCAACATATTTGCCTACACCTGTTTCTGCGTTAATTCACGCAGCTACTATGGTAACCGCTGGAGTATACTTATTAATACGTTCATCTCCATTAATAGAATATAGTTCTACTGTTTTATTATTATGTTTATGATTAGGTGCTATTACTACTGTTTTTAGTTCTCTTGTGGGACTATTCCAACAAGATATTAAAAAAATTATTGCTTATTCTACTATGAGCCAATTAGGTATGATGGTAATTGCAATAGGTTTATCTTCGTATAATGTAGCATTATTTCATTTAGTTAATCACGCTTTTTACAAAGGATTATTATTCTTAGGTGCAGGTGCTGTTATTCATGCAGTTGGAGATAATCAAGATTTAAGAAGATATGGTGGATTAATTTCATATTTACCATTAACTTATTCTGTTATATTGATAGCTAGTCTTAGTTTAGTAGCATTCCCTTTTATGACAGGATTTTATAGTAAAGATTTTATATTGGAATCTGCTTTTGGTCAATATTATTTTAGCAGTATAGCTGTGTATGTTATTGCTGTAATAGGTGCAATATTTACTACATTATATTCAGTTAAAGTTCTTTATTTAACTTTCTTAACTTCACCTAATGGACCATTTAAATTTTATTTCAACCTAGAATCTCTAAAAACAAATTTAGTTGCTCACGAAGGAAATTTCTTTTTAAGTTTCCCTTTAGTAGTATTAGCTATTTTCTCTATTTATTTTGGTTATATAACTAAAGATATTTTTATAGGTTTAGGTTCAGGATTCTTTACTGATAATAGTATATTTATTCACCCTACACATGAAATATTAATAGATACAGAATTTGCTGTACCTACTACATTTAAATTGTTACCTTTATTCTTTACAGTGTCATTTACAGCTATAGCTATTATTTATTCAGAATTCTACCCTAATTTAATAAACAGCTTTAAATTATCTAATTTAGGTTATTCTATTTATGGATTCTTTAACCAACGTTTCTTAGTTGAATATTTCTATAATAAATATATAGTAAATTTAGTTTTAAACTTGGGAGGTCAAACAACTAAAATTTTAGATAAAGGTAGTATAGAACTTTTAGGTCCTTTTGGTCTAGAAAAATTATTAATTAAAATTAGTAAAATCATTTCTAGTCTGAATACAGGTGTTGTTACAAATTATGCTTTATTCATATTAATAGGATTTATTGCATATACATCTATATATTACTCTTTCCTTCAAAACTTAGATTTATCATCTTTAGCTTTACTATTTTCAATTAGTATATTTACACTTTACGGGAGTGAAGTTGGTACTAAAAAAAAAGAATAATAATTAAGAATGGAGTTATTAAAGTAGTACTTCCCTGCTTTAACCTTACCCCCCCCTATATCCCCCTTCTCTCTTTAAAGAGAAGGGGGAAGGGGGATAGGGGGTACCAGGGATATGGTGAAGCATGCTGGTTGCCTAAGTAATAATGATAATAGCGACAGTAATAATACAGATAGTTAACATAAATTTATTAATCACAATAGGCGTAGTTGTCAACATCTAATGCAATTAAATGTACGGAGTTTATTGTAGTTGATTAACGAGGGAGGGAAGAGGGCCATTGGTGTGTGTATAAAATGTAACTAGGATGTCCATTTATTTCATACTTAGCTAAAAATATTTATAACTTATGGTAAAAAAATTAGAAGATTAATAGATGGTCTACAATTTTACTGTAAATAACTCTTAAAATTAAAAGAGCTTATGACGTATAAGAGTTTGCGCCTTTAAATCTTATTACCTTTTCTTAACTCAATCTTAAAAACATTTCTCATAAAATATTCCTATAGTTCTTTTTTTGCAGCTGCGATCCCCGGGGGGATAGGGGGATATGGCTGCTACCTAGTAGCATATAAAATACTGCATGGATGCCCACCGTAAATTGTGTCACTACGCATCTTGTTCAGGATACCGGTATTCTGACGTCTACTTGTAAAATTTATGGTAACATATTTTTTGTTACATATAATAGTGTGTAAGTATTAGAGAAGTATCTGAAATAAATATACTTTTTTTAAACATATCATAAGCTGGAAGTATGCCAACATCAGTACTTTATAGGCGGCTATAAAATAATATTAAGTAATAAATTATATTTAAGTTAGATATAAGTATTAGCGATATATTATGTACATTACAATAGTGCATCAAGTCAAGTATAGACAGCTGGCTAAGCAGTGGGGAAGATCGAATCTAATAATAGATAATCATATTTTGTACTATTAATCCACTTGTTTATAAAATTAAATTGTATACACTACATTATAAGGAGAGTGCTCCGGTTATAAAACTCAAAGGGAGTTGTTAAATTAATGTCTTTTAGCAAATCTATTTTCAAATTAATTTATGGGGCTGCTGATCATCAGTCCCGGGCTTTTGCCAACTATCCCTCTAAAAATAATTTATTATGCGCAGCACCAAAATGAGAATATTAAAAAGTCATCCTTTATTAAAATTAGCTAATTCATATCTTATTGATACATCACAACCTACTAATATTAGCTATCTTTGAAATTTCGGTTCTTTACTTGCTGTATGTTTAGGTATACAAATAGTAACAGGAGTAACTTTAGCAATGCACTATAACCCTAGTATTGCTGAAGCCTTTAACTCTGTAGAGCATATTATGAGAGACGTAAATAATGGATGATTAATACGTTATTTACATAGTAATACAGCTTCTGCTTTCTTCTTCTTAGTTTACTTACACGTAGGAAGAGGTATGTACTACGGTTCATACAGAGCTCCTAGAACATTAGTTTGAGTAATAGGTACTATAATTCTTGTAGCTATGATGGGTATAGGATTCTTGGGTTATCACAATAGCCCAAAATGACATATTAATTCTGGGTTAATCCCTAAAAATAAATTTAATAGCAACAACAACTTCGGAAGCGGAGGAGGTAAAAAGCCAAAAAAAGCTAGATTTTACAGTACTTCAACCAAAGTTTATAATAGTATAAGATTAAAGAACTTTTTATCAGATAAATCATTAAATCCTGTTATATGTTATGAAAACTTACATTTAGAAGAAACTAAAAATAAAATAAACAAGTATTCTAAAGGTAAAAGTGGTATATATCTTATACTTAACCTAATAACATTGGATTATTATATTGGTTCTGCTTCTACTAATAAAATATATTCCAGATTCTATAGACATTTAATAGGTTTCAGTGGAAGTAAAATAGTTAAACTCGCGGTAAAAAAATATAAATTCGATAACTTTGCTTTTATTATATTAGAAGAATTTCCTGAAATAGTTACCCAAGAAAACAATAAAAATTTGTTAGACTTAGAGGATTTTTATTTAAAATCTCTGTTACCTAACTATAATATACTAACTGAAGCGGGTAATAGTTTCGGTTATAAACATACTGAAATAGACCGTATAAAAATGAAAGCTAATTATAGTGAAGAACGTAGATTAGCAATAGGAAACCTTAACAGGGGAAAATTACTTAGTGCCGAAACTAAGCAAAAAATAAGAGAAAAAGCTTTAAACAGATTACCGAGAACTTTTACCGTAGCCGGAGGCTCAGAAGCTATATTTAATATGAAAAAGGCTTCTAAACCTATCGTATTATATAATAAAAACGATACTGTTTACGGAGAATATACATCTATTACAGAAGCAAGTACAGGTTTAAACTGTAGTGTTAAAACAATATATAGAGCGTTAAAAAGTGAAAGTAAACTATTAAAAAGACGTTGAGTTGTTAAATTAAAATAAAAGAATATATGTTATAGTCCCACAAGTAAAAATCTATTTGCAATTTTTATAAAAAAATTTAGATTAAAGTGGTATATCCTGACGAGGATATAGAATAATTAAATTAATTATTTGGCAATGCTAGTGAAAACGGTTAAAATCTACTAAGACAAGACCGTCGGTTATATAAATAATCGCTACAGACTGGGTCACTGGTGGGTGGCTGAAATGCTGCTTAATGTACAGTCGGAACTTTTAATTAAATTTATTTAATTAATGGAATATACGAATTTAAAGTTATTTCAGTTTATTATATTTAAGTATCTCTAGAATTTTTATAGACCTTTTAAGGATAGGGTCCAGAAACCCCCGGGGTATTTATTACTCCACTGGACCCTATGGGGGAATAATTTGAGTAACAGTATAAAAAATTATGACTAATTTAAGGTATAATTTTTAAGATTATCCTGATGAAAGAATTATTATAATAGCGGGGGATATTAATATTCTCGTCCTTTTAAAAAATTTTTTTTTTTAGGAAAATTACGTAAAACTTTTAGGTAAATAAATGAATTTATTTATACCAAGTTTAATTTCTTTTTTTGATGCTTCTTATCACGCGTGAGGTGTTTATTTTCAAGATATCGTTATTCCTAAAGAATTAAATGAATTACATGAGTATATTATGTACTATTTAGTATTAATATTGTTTGGCATATTTTACATAATGATAGTATTTATGGCTAGTGGAACTAAATCTAATCCTATAGATTTAACTCAGGATGAAGATAACCAAGCTAGTAGTTCAAGTGTAAATTCACGTAATCCTAATCGGGAATTAAGTACTAAACTAACGGCTCAATTGGCCGAGAATAGTTCTCGCGGTGTAGCATCGCAACTAAGTTATAATTATTTTTCTGAAAATCATCCTGGGCATTTAAACCTAAATAATAAAATAAAATTAGCTGAAATTTTAAGGTATGATCCCAGAGCTGCTCCTTACTATAAAGTTAGTAACTCTACTCTAGGTTCAATTTATATAAAGGGAACTTACACTCGCCCTGCCGTAACTCCATTTTTGATATCTATAGTTAGAGATGCAGAATCTCAAGGGATCTAACTAGAATAATTTGTAAAGTTTTATTGTGCTATTTTGGTTTTTATTAATAAAAAATTCTATGAATCAAACTTATTTATAATAAATAAGTTTGTATGTTTTACCTTACGGACAAATGTCATTATGAGGTGCTACAGTTATTACTAACCTTATAAGTGCTATTCCTTGAATTGGACAAGACATAGTTGAGTCAACAAACAATACAGAAATTATTAATTTAGAAATGATCGTTATTATTTTATTTTCTTTAGGACCGTTATGTTATCAGCAAATTAAAATGATTTCTTTACCTACTATAGGTATTGTTAATAAAAATGCTTTAAAAAAAAGTAATAAAGCTTTAAGAATGAATAAAGAAGAATACTTATCAATTCCTTCATCTTTTTTAGGTTTTTTTGTAGGACTAATAGATGGGGATGGTTATTTTCAAATAAGTAAAACACCAAAAGGATATATAACAATAAAATTAGTTATATCATTACATTTAGATGATTTATCTACTTTAGAGTATATTAGTTCTGTCTTAAAATTAGGTAAGATAAATATTTATAAAGATTTAAGAAGTCCAACTTGTAAATTAGTAATTAATAGGACTGATTTGCAAGAAGTCTTATTTCCTTTATTATTATACCATAATATTTTTTTCTTAACTAATACTAGAATAGATCAATTTAATTTATCTATGTATATATTAGAAAAAGATATTAAGATGTATAATGAAATACCTTCATCTATTCCTACTATTTTTAAGTTACCTAATAATCCTACTGATTATACACTATTACCTTTTTTTAAAAATTGAATTGTAGGATTTACATGTTCAGAAGGTTCTTTTTTTATAAAAAGCAATAATGATGGTTGTTATCAACTAAAGCAAAGATTACATACTAATTTATTTGAGGCATTTAAATTAAAATTTAATACGGCACAGCGCTCTAGAAAAATAGATACCACAAATAATTTTAGTCAATTTGGTGTTAGTTCTAAAGCTGATATACAAAAAGTTATAAATTTTTTTTCATTTTCAGGTTTACATCCTTTAATAGGATTAAAGTATATTCAATATACAACTTGACTTAATAATTTGCGTGATAGTTCTCGGTATAATAAATTAAATTATCCCTCTTAGGGAAAATATAATAATGTAAATAATAAATTAATAACTGTAACGGGCTCCTTAAGACAGTAATGTTTTAGAGGCAAATGGGGAAAATTACAAGAACATTTAATAAACAACCTCCGGTTTATTAGATTATTTGTAGCGGAATTTAATTCGGTATAATTAAAAGGATTAAAAGCGTTCAACGACTAACGAGTGAGTAATACCAACAATAAGCTCGACACGATACCCCCAAAACCTAATCTTTAGGTTTAAGATATAGTCTAAATACTTTGTAAACAAAGTAAGGTATAATTTAAATGTTATACGAATTTAATTGTCGTTTGAGGGGGTTTTAGCGTTAATAACGCTACTTTAAACAGATTCTTTGCTTTACACTTTGTATTACCTTTTGTATTAGCTGCATTAGTTTTAATGCATTTAATCGCTTTACATGACACAGTAGGATCAAGTAATCCATTAGGTGTTTCTGGTAATTACGATAGAATACCTTTCGCTCCTTACTATTTATTTAAAGATTTAATTACTATATTTATGTTTGTATTTGGATTAAGCCTATTTGTATTCTTCATGCCTAATGTATTAGGAGATAGTGAAAATTATATAATGGCTAACCCTATGCAAACTCCAGCTGCTATAGTTCCAGAATGATATTTATTACCTTTCTACGCTATATTAAGATCTATACCTAATAAATTATTAGGAGTTCTTGCTATGTTTAGTGCTATATTAATTATATTAATATTACCTTATACAGATTTAGGAGAATCTAAAGGTTACCAATTTAGACCTTTAAGTAAAGTATTCTTCTATATATTTGTAGCTAATTTCTTAATATTAATGCAATTAGGAGCTAAACATGTTGAATCTCCATTTATAGAATTAGGACAAATCTCTACAGTTCTATACTTCTCATATTTCCTAGTTATAGTACCAGTTGTAAGTTTAATAGAAAATACTGCAAAATATATATCTACTGCAAAATAAAAACACTACGTAGTATTAAAAAAGACTCTTTCACTATCATAATAATGGGAGTGATGCTTAATTTTTTTACGATTATATATTGCTATAAGTATATCTTTAATAATATTCTTAATAGATTTTTATAAATATTTTGCCTTATGGTCAATTTTATAAAAATCTAGCGTTAATAAATAAGAGTCTCATTAGCTCAATGGTAGAGCAGAATACTTCTAATATTCTGATTTTAGTTCGAATCTGGAATGAGATAAGGGACCGCAGGATCTCTTTTTCTGTTAGGTTATTCTAACAACTTATTGACAAATTTATTTTCATAATGCCTAATACTAGGAATACTTTTTTTTAGGATTTTTTATTTATATAATACTTTAATTTGATTAAGTTTTAATTTTATTATTAAGTAATTATAACACAAAAATCTTTATTTACATAAACAAATGTATTATACTTCAACTCTTTTATCTGTATTAGAGGTAATTTTATTAATGTTGCCTGCTTTATTAGCAGTAGCTTATGTTACAGTTGCCGAAAGAAAAACTATGGCAAGCATGCAAAGAAGATTAGGACCAAATGCAGTAGGATATTATGGACTATTACAAGCTTTTGCGGATGCTTTGAAATTAATCTTAAAAGAATATGTTGCACCTACACAAGCTAATACTATATTATTCTTTTTAGGTCCAGTTGTTACTTTAGCTTTCTCTTTATTAGGTTATGGAGTAATACCATATGGACCTGGTTTAACTTTAAATGATTTAGAGCTAGGTATATTATATATGTTAGCTGTTTCATCCTTAGCTACTTACGGTATTTTATTAGCGGGATGAAGTGCTAATAGTAAATATGCTTTTTTAGGATCACTTAGAAGTACAGCTCAATTAATTAGTTATGAATTAGTTTTAAGTTCAGCTATACTTTTAATTATCATGATAACTAGTAGTCTTAATTTAAATATTAATATTCAAGCTCAAAAAGCTGTATGACTTGTATTGCCTATATTTCCTATTTTCTTGATATTTTTTATAGGTTCTGTAGCAGAAACTAACCGTGCACCCTTTGATCTTGCAGAGGCTGAATCTGAACTAGTTAGTGGATTTATGACAGAACACGCGGCTGTTGTATTCGTCTTCTTCTTCTTAGCTGAATATGGTAGTATATTATTAATGTGTATATTAACAAGTATACTGTTTTTAGGAGGTTATTTATTAGGATTTAATCTATTATACTGATTTAACTTAATAAATAATTTATGAGCTTATGTATTTGATATAGATTGAGTAGTATCTGCAGAATATAACAATATTAAAAATATTGTTAGTGCTTTTGCTGAAAGTGGTTTATGATATAGTCTTATTTTAGGGCTGAAAAGTTCTCTTTTAGTTTTCATTTTTATATGAGTTAGAGCGTCATTTCCTAGAATACGTTTTGACCAATTAATGTCATTCTGTTGAACAGTATTATTACCATTACTATTTGCATTTATAATACTATTACCATGTACTCTATTTGCATTTGATATATTTGTAATGAATATAACTATATAATTGGTAGATTTTTTTTTACATGCTGACTTCGTAGCGCTGACTTCTTATCCCCTTTAGGGGATCAGAAGCCAGCGCTGACTTCGTCAGACATGAGGCCTTCATTTATATCTGTTTGGTATAAGAAGAAGGCGATCTCCTTTTTGTGCTGGCTGAGGCAGCTACTGCTGCTTATTTCTGTTTTTAATTTCTTTTTATTACATAAAAAGAAATAGTAGCCAGAAGCCAACCAGCCAGCCAATAACCAGAAACAAGCTAAAGTAAAAACTAGCAACCTTGAGGTTAGGAGGTATTAGATATTTTAAGGCCTATTAAAAACTTAGAGTATAATATGAATACTTTAAGTTTAAAGAACTTTAAAAAACCGAAAATTAAAACGGTTTATTGCAGTTGCGGTACTATATTCATGGTTAATAGCGGGATAATTCGGGTGTTTAAAGGTAAAATGTTTTCGACTTCTTCTATTTGCAGGGTTCCTGATCAAAATAATTCTATAAATCAAGATACAAAAAACCAAATCTTAAAAGATTTAGAGAAATTTGATAAAGACAACCATAAACCTTCTTTTCATAACCCGGGTTATCCAGATATGGAAGATCTAGTTAAGAGATCTAGAAGTAAAGAAGAATTTGAGCAACTTATGGATAAATTTAAAATTAAACATTCTATACACCAGGAGCTTAACCAGCACAATAATATAGCTGAAGCTCGTATAGTCCAAGACATTAACTCATCCAGAAATTCCTTCAGAAGTAGTAAGGGGTGTAATAAAAGAAAATCAGGCAAAAGATTATAGTGATAAAGCTCATTCCGAGGATTACTTTAATCTTCCAAGAAAAGAGGCAGAGTGGAATGAAAAATTAGATGAGCGTGCTTTTGAACACGGTACGGATTTACCTGAACAAACGTTGGAAAGAAGAAGAATGGTAATCGATGAAGGTATAGATACTATGCCTGGTACTCCTTCAGTAAAGGAATCTCCATATCCCCCTGGGGATCAGGTACGCAGTGATGATGAAAGTTCACAAAGTGGCGATGAAGCTACTTCGGACCGTAGTGAAGGTGAGACTAATAAACGCCCATTATCTTCTTATTCCGATAATAATCCAACCAAAAAATTGGATAGTAAACAATCACCTTTAGATTATGTATTAGAAAAACAAAGTACAGAAATGCCAGATATTCCGGATTCTGATCGTGGTGGTGATTAACCGTTTATACGCTTTATTCTAAAAATTAATGTACTTTATATGCATTTGATATCTTTGTAATAAATATAATTATATAATATTTATTATATTTTAAACTTTATTCAGCTGATGATTAACCAATCCGCTATATACACTACTCTAATTGTGCAGGTTGCTAGGAAGCCTACCTTTGGTTTTTAATTTATTTTTATCTTTAAGCTCTCTTGCTTCTTCCATGCATGCATGCATGCATGCATGCTTCGCCAGCCAGCCAGCCAGCCAGCCAGCCAGCCTACTAGCAGCCAGGATAGGCGTATTTCTACTACTGGTTTATTTCTACCTGGCTTCATCCAGGCATGCAGTATTTATTTATCCCCTAACCCCTGATCTAAAGAATATGGGGGTTAGGGATCAGGAGGATGGCTTCTACGCAGCCAGCCATATCCCCCCGGGGATCGCAGAAGCTACTTATGTTTTTAATTTAATTTATTTTTTAGTAGCACTAAAGAAAAAAAAGATTAAATCATAGCATGCCAGCATATCATGCCAGCACAAGAAGTCAGTACTTCGTAAGCCCAGGCTCTCCAATATTATATAGTAGCCAGTATACGGCTCACATCATAATTTCCTATTATGATACAAACTAAGACTTTTTTTAAATTATAAGTTTTCGTCTCAAAAGTAATGTTATTATCCCTTTTACTTATTATCCCAATTATAGGTATATTCGTTATATCTAGTTTAACATCTTATGAAGGACCTAATGGTGGAGAAAATCTAACATTTTATAAAAAAATAGCATTAGTAACTTCTAGTGTGAATATGATTTTATCTTTTATTGTTTATATCTTTTTTAATTCAAGTACAAATCAATTTCAATTTGTACAAGAACATTATAATGTACAATTATTTGATATTTATTTAGGAGTAGATGGTATTTCTATCTATTTTGTATTATTAACAACTATAATAATGCCTATTGCCTTATTATCGAACTGAAACTCTATAAAAGAAAATGTTAAATTTTATTTAAATACTATATTATTATTAGAAACATTACTATTAGCGTGTTTCTTAGTATCAGATATATTATTATTCTATATATTTTTCGAAAGTATTTTACCTCCTTTATTTTTATTAATAGGTTTATTTGGATCTAGTAATAAAGTAAGAGCGAGTTATTACTTTTTCTTATATACAGTATGAGGATCTTTATTCTTATTATTAGCTATTTTAGCTATGTATTCTATAATGGGTACAACAGATTTTGATGCATTATTTAAAACAAATTTTGATTATACTACTCAACTTATATTATTTGGTGCTATCTTTTTAGCATTCGCTGTAAAAACACCAACTATATTTTTAAATAATTGACTATTAAAAGCTCATGTTGAATCACCTTTAGGTGGAAGTATTATATTAGCTGGTATTGTTTTAAAATTAAGTTTATATGGTATATTTAGATTAATTTTACCTATATTACCTAAAGCTACTTTAGATCTTACTTTTATAGTATATACTATAGGTGTTATTACTATAATATATGCAAGCTTTAGTACATTAAGAACTGTTGATGTTAAAGAATTAATTGCATATAGTTCTGTGTCTCATGCAGCTGTTTATTTAATAGGTGCATTTAGTAATACAATTCAAGGTATAGAAGGAAGTATTACTTTAGGTTTAGCTCACGGATTTGTATCTAGTGGTTTATTTATATGTGCTGGAGGTATATTATACGATAGATCAGGAACTAGAATGATATATTTATATAGAGGTATAGCTCAACTTATGCCTTTATTCTCTATATTGTTCTTTATACTATCATTAGGTAATTGTGGTGCTCCTTTAACATTAAATTTTATAGGAGAATTTATGTCTCTTTATGGTATGGTAGAAAAATTACCTTTATTAGGTGTATTAGGTTCTACATCTATAGTATTCTCTGCTGCGTACACTATATATATGTTCAATAGAATTACATTTGGAGGTTCTTTCACTAGATTCTTTGAAGAAAATATATTTGATACTACAAAAAGAGAATTTACATTATTATTTATACTAGTTTTATTTACAGTTATACTAGGGATATATCCTAGTTTAGTTCTAGACACTTTACATTATTCTATAGTTAATTTAATTTATAGTGTATAATTTTTCCACATTTATTTTGTAATGGTTACTTCGTTACTTCGTAAGGATTACTTTTTCTTAATTTTTTCATACTTACCTCTTCGTATCTTTAGCGTTAGTAGATAAGAATCATCTCTCAATATCCATAGATATTGAAGATGTTAATTTATACTGCTCATCTTCTTTTGTAAAATTATTTTCTGAATTTAGTGTGTCTAGTGTGTGTGTATGTCTGCTGTGCGTGTGGAGTGTTTTTTGTGTATAAAAAAAAACCATGCATAAACTAAAACCAATTAAAGTAAAAATTATTTATTGAATCGAATTTTTTTTTTTAATATTATTTATATTTATTAATTCATTTTATAAATTTATTAATTTAACTTATGATTCTTTATTTCCTTCCTGACCCGAAGGGTATGAAGCAAGTATTCTTTTATTTAATGGTAATAACCATGATAATGAAAGTAATGCCGAAAATAATAACACTCATAGTAACAATGATGATTGCGAGAGTTCTTCCTCTAAATCGGAAGAGAACCCCCAAGAAGAAAATAGCACTTCAATTGATCCTGAAAAAAAAAAAACCTATTTTCGGAAAGATGCCTTTAAACTTAAAAATATAGAGGAGGATTTAAATAAGACAGAAGCGGCTCAAGGTGGCGATGAAGCTGCCAAAAAAGAAATAAAACATGAGTATCCGGCCTTTTTTGATAATTCTTCTGATGAAACTGCATTACATCAAATCAGAGAATATTTAGAAGAGGAGTTTGAAGCCGCTGATAAGCAAATTGAAGAAGAAGGACCGGCAGGTGACTTTGAGGAGGCTGCCTTGGAACAGGCCCATAGAAAGCTAGCCAAAGAAGAAGAAGAAGCATACCCAAATAACTATAATAATTCTTCTGAAAACGAAGAGTCGGAGTATGGAAGCGATTCTTCCTCTCCTCTAGTAGGGGATAGAAAAAGAAAACACTCTGATACTGAATTGCCTTCAAATAAACGTCAGGATATCTCATATTCTGAGGATGATGACAACAATAACGGTAAAGGTGGACCTGGTGGATTTTCAGGAGGTGGTCCTGGTCCCGGTGGTGATGGTGGTGGTTCAGGTGAAGGCCCTAGCGCTTCTAGTTCAACCAAAACTATGTTGAATGAAGGAAGAGTAGAAACTACTCCTACTACTAGTTTAAGCCCTATAGATTTTATTATAGACTTAGAAGCCACAACTTGTATTTATGAAGATTTTAATTTTTGAGATGAAATAATATAAATATCTTTTATTTTATGCTCTACTACGAAGTAATGAAGTAACGAAGTAACGAAGTAAGGAAAGGATTATTTTCTAAAGACTTTACTGGCTGACTAGGATTTCTTTTTATTACTTAACATTACTCCTATTATATAAACATCAATAATTTTTTAGTTTTATATTAAACATTAATACTCTAGGCTCCGCCTGGCTACGCTATCCCATACCCCCTGACCCCCCTGATCCTTTGGATACGGGGGGGTATGGGGGTTAGGGATGTGAATTTATAAGTATTAAAATGGTAATTAAAAAACTATGCCTCAATTAGTACCTTTTTATTTTATTAATGAAGTAACTTTTGCTTTTGCTATAATTGTATTACTTACTTACGTGTTTTCTAAATATGTATTACCCAGAATAGTTAGTTTATTCGTATCTCGTCTTTTTATATCAACTTTATTAGATAAATTAGGTAGATAAGTAATTTTTACATGCTGACTTCGTTAGGCATGAGGCCTTCATTTATATCTCTTCGGTATTAGTAGCAGATCTTCCATATCCCTAATCCCCCATATCCAAAGGATCAGGGGAATACAGGAATCAGGCAAAAATACCACAAGAAGAGTATAAGAAGAAGGCGATCTCCTTTTTGTGCTGGCTGAGGCAGCTACTGCTGCTTATTTCTGTTTTTAATTTCTTTTTATTACATAAAAAGAAATAGTAGCCAGAAGCCAACCAGCCAGCCAATAACCAGAAACAAGCTAAAGTAAAAACTAGCAACCTTGAGGTTAGGAGGTATTAGATATTTTAAGGCCTATATTAAAAACTTAGAGTATAATATGAATACTTTAAGTTTAAACAATTTTCAAAAAGAAATCTCCAGTCCTTTAACTCAATTCGAAATAAGAGATTTATTAAGCATAGATCTTCCTATACTAAGTGATTTACACATATCTATGACTAATATTGGATTATACTTAACAATTGGATTAATTTTCACATTAATTTTAAGTATATTAAGTATAAACAATAATAAATTAGTTAGCAATAACTGATCAATTAGTCAAGAATCACTATATGCAACTATACATGGTATAGTAGTAAATCAAATAAATGCAAGAAGTGGTCAAGTATACTTCCCTTTTATTTATACTTTATTTATATTTATATTAATAAATAATTTAATAGGAATGGTTAACCGGAGCCTTTGTATTTTATGGTTATTTATCTCAAACATGTGCTTCGCCGAAGTATTAGGATTACCACACCATCGTAACCTGGCATTTCAAATACAATCATATTCTTCTCTTCAGTCAGACAGACAAATAAATATATCTAAGGCTAGCCCTAGATATAGTTTTAACAATAAAAATACCTTTTACCTTAATCCTGATTACATTACAGGATTTGTAGATGGAGAAGGTTGTTTCTCTCTTTCAATATTTAAACAAGATAGAAGCTTAACTGGTTGACAAGTTAAGCCTATTTTTAGTATATCTTTACACAATAAGGATATTAAATTATTAGAAGCTATACAAAGAACTTTTAAAACAGGAAAGATATATAAACATGGAGTTGATTCTATGCAATATCGTGTAAGTTCTTTAAAGAATTTACAAATAATCACAGATCATTTTGATAGTTATCCTTTAATAACTAATAAGAAAGCAGATTATCTTCTATTTAAACAAGCTATAACTATGATAAAGAATAAAGAGCATTTATCTATAGAAGGTATATTGAAGTTAGTAGGAATTAAAGCTACATTAAACTGAGGTCTATCAGACAAGTTTAAAGAGAGTTTCCCTACTGCAAAAGCAGTAGTGAGACCTTCAGTAATATATAATACTTTAAATGTTAAGATTAAGAACTTAAACTGAATTAGAGGATTTATAGAAGCTGAAGGGAGTTTCCAAGTTATAACTCAAAATAGTAGCAGTGTTAGTTTAAGATTTTCATTAACTCAACATATTAAAGATGAAGTATTGTTAAAGGATCTAGTTACTTATCTAAACTGTGGTAGATATTACAAAACACCAACGCGTAATGAAGGTCAATTCTTAATAACAATTTTTTCAGATATAAATGATAAGTTAATACCTTTCTTAAACGAGTATCCATTATTAGTAACTAAAAAAGAGGATTACCTAGATTTTGTAGAAATAGCCAAACTAATAAAATCTAAAGCTCATTTAACCAATGAAGGATTAGAAAGAATAAAATTAATTAAAAGTAACATGAATA
This sequence comes from Colletotrichum gigasporum, assembly GCA_024584535.1. Taxonomy (NCBI): domain Eukaryota; kingdom Fungi; phylum Ascomycota; class Sordariomycetes; order Glomerellales; family Glomerellaceae; genus Colletotrichum; species Colletotrichum gigasporum. The sequence goes on along the minus strand of CP077946.1, from coordinate 37,164 downwards.
GAAAGAGAGTAACAATAAAAGAAGAATAAATGTTTAGATAATTGTAATATCATAGATAAATAATTATAAAATACAACAAATTTCACTATATGCTGGAAACTTCTAATGCCTTTAGGTACCGATTATAGGTGAAAATCTTAAAGGATGAAACAATGAACGATCAGCAGGAAACCAAAATAACAAGCCATGTTATGAGTAGGATCCTCAGAGACTACACGTGAAAAATCATTTAACACTGTTTTACAATAACAATTAAGTGATTAAGATATAGTCCACCAGGGCAGTCTATAAGACTTGCCGTGTTGTCCTTACAGTTTTGCATCAACTAGTCATTTTGTTTTAACATTTGCTCTTAGTTTCACTATTGTTTTAGGTGCAACTATATTAGGATTTCAAAAACATGGTTTAAAATTCTTTTCATTATTAGTACCTGCTGGTTGTCCTTTAGCTTTATTACCTTTATTAGTTCTTATAGAGTTTATAAGCTATTTAGCTAGAAATATATCTTTAGGATTAAGATTAGCAGCTAACATATTATCAGGTCATATGCTATTACATATCTTAGCTGGATTCACTTACAATATAATGACAAGTGGAATAATATTCTTTTTTTTAGGATTGATCCCTTTATCATTTATAATTGCTTTCTCTGGTTTAGAATTAGGTATTGCATTTATACAAGCTCAAGTGTTCGTAGTGTTAACTTCGGGTTACATAAAAGATGGATTAGATTTACACTAATAAAACCTAATCTATTTAGAGCTTGCACCTTAAATAGTGTAAGAAATATGTTTATATATTCTAATATAGTTTCAGCTAGAACTTACAGTAATCTTTAGCTTACTCTTGATCTACCTCCAGCCCCCATTAAAAAAATGGGGGTGAAGGGAGTAAGGGGAATATGTAAACAAAAACAATTTACAAAGAATGGAAAATACAGATAGTTAACATAAATTTATTAATTACAATAGGCGTAGTTATCAACATTAAATGCAATTAAATGTACTAGTATTAGTTGTAGTTGATTTACGAGGGAGGGAAGAGGGCCATTGTTGTATGGATAAAATGTAACTAGGACGTCCATTTATTTCATACTTAGCTAAAAATATTTATAACTTAGATTAACAGGATTTACTTACAATATAATGACTTCAGGTTTCATATTGTTTAATAGTACCTTTAGCTCTCTTTATAATTTTTCCATTTATATCCTTAAAAGCATAAGTTTTGTCTGAAATAAAATAAGCTTCTTTTATTAGATATTCTAATTTAAATTTACCTATCCCTAATCCCCCATATCCAAAAGGGGGTATGGGGGATACGGGATCGGAGTGAGGGGGTCAAGAAAGGGGTTAGAGGTCAAGCACCACACATAAAAGCTAGATTTACATTAATTTATTCCTGTAATATTCCTTGCTGTGCTGACTTCTGCGTAGCCAGCAGAAGTATGCCCCCCCCCTGTAGAGGATTTCACCTCGCAACTGGCTTATTTCTGGTTTCATAGGTTATAAAATAACGCTACTTCTGCTGGCCTGGTATGCCAGCAGAGGATGAAATAAGCATGCAGCCCCAGAGGTAGGGATTAGGAAAAGAAGGAGCTGTTTTTAATTTCTTTTTATTTTTATAAAAAGAAATCGTAACTAACTAGCCTTCATGTTAGGGATCAGGAGGCAGAATTATAAAAATCTAGCGTTAATAAATAAAAGTCTCATTAGCTCAATGGTAGAGCAGAATATTTCGAATATTCTAATTTTAGTTCGAATCTGGAATGAGATAATGGGACCGCTGGCTCTCCCTCGCGATTAAGCTATTACGGCTTACTAACAAATATAAATATTCATAGATCTGTTAGTTACACCAATAATGTGATTAATAAAAAAAGAGGAAAAAAGTGATTTTACCGTAAGGGGTGTGAAGCCCTCTGATTGCTACCAGTCCAACAAGGTTCTTACGACGAAGTCGTGCACACCATATCCCCCATAATCCCCCCCATAAGGGGGGATACGGGGATCGGAAAATAAACACCTGTAGATAAGTAGCATTTGTGGTACACTAAACCACGCTTCGTGGATGCACTTTATTTAATTTAATACTTAAACATGATGAAAATAAAAAATATCTTTTAGGATTTTTCTATAATTTTTACTTACGTTCACACTAAACAATGTGTTAACTCTAAATTTTTCTTACGTTGTTTTTCTTCTCATTCACTTCCTTATGAATTTGGGGGGGGGGTAGGGATGATAATGAAATTCTTATAATGGAATTATTAGCGAATGATATCATTATTAAAAAAAAAAAGTAGTAGCGAAGGTTATTCCTCGATCCCTTTCAGGGATATGGCGAAATATAACAAACACTGCGCTTCTTCGGCTGCTACATAATAGCGTGATGGCTACACAGTAGAGAAACCTATTAAATACGCCTATTAATTACAGCACTCGTTCTGATTTCTTTTTGCTTGGCTTTTGCATACTACGTTGCGAAAGCCAAGCCAGGAAAAAGATAAAAACAGTACTATTGCTACGCTGTAGCGTAGTAAGCAAACAAGCCTGGCATACTTCTGATCCTTTCTAGGGGAAAGGATAAAGCAGAGGCAATGCATACTTCTGGCTACGAAGTCAGCATAGCAAGAAAAAAGCAAAACGCTATTTTTAGTGCTTTATCCCTTAATCACCCCCCCCCCCCTTCTCTGCTCCCTCACTCCTTAGAGTAAGGGGGGTCAAGAAGGGGGGATACAGGAGCCAGGGATCAGAAGTATGCATCAATTCTATTAAAAAAAAAAGAATCATGAAGTAGATGGTTTACACTTTGATTGCAAATCTTAAGTTAGGGGTTCGATTCCTCCATGATTCTATAAAACGTCTTTATAGCTCAACGGTAGAGCATAATACTGTTAATATTATGATAGAGGTTCGATTCCTCTTAAAGGCTAACCACGGTATACAGGTTGCTAATCCAATTAAAATTAGGTTGAATAAAGGAGTGCTGACTTCTGTCCCCTGATCCCCCCCCCTTTCTCAATTTCTTTCTCTCCTTATTAAAGAGGGGGGATATGGAAGAAATACAGCAAGCCAGCACAGAAGTCAATAAATTAGAAAAAAGGGGATTAGAAATAAAATAAAAGATTATGCGGTAGATGGTTACACATTAAAGGTTCGATTCCTTTATAATCTATATAAAAATTACATATTGACATTCTACTACTATGGTATTTTATTTACTAAAAAATAGTAAATTAGAAGTATTCATTCAAAAAAAAAACACACACAAAAAACACACACACACAGACACACACACTAGACACACTAAATTCAGAAAATAATTTGACAAAAGAAGATGAGCAGTATAAATTAACATCCTCAATATCTATGGGTATTGAGAGATGATTCTTATCTACTAACGCTAAAGATATAGGTACGTTATATTTAATTTTTGCCTTATTTTCTGGACTATTAGGAACAGCTTTCTCTGTATTAATAAGATTAGAATTAAGTGGACCTGGTGTTCAATATATTTCAGATAACCAATTATATAATAGTATAATAACAGCACATGCTATATTGATGATATTCTTTATGGTTATGCCAGCATTAATAGGAGGTTTTGGTAAAATTAAATTACAAACTTTAACTACATTAGTATCTTCGTATGAAAGTGGCTGCCGAAGCCCGAAAAATAATTTAAATTTGTTACGTTTAGGCCCATACTTAGCTGGATTAATTGAAGCGGACGGTTCATTTGCTGTTCATGATAAGAATTCAAAAGCTAAAAAATATGCACCTAAAATAATTATTGTCTTTAGTTTAAATGACAGCCCTTTAGCTGAAAAATTAGCATCTATTATTCAAGTAGGTAAAGTCTATAAAAAAGAAAATCAAGGTTGTGTGTTATGAAGTATTCAAAATAGTGACGATGTTATAAAAATAATCCATATTATAAATGGTTATATGCGTACACCTAAGATAGAAGCATTACACCGTGCCATCACTTGATACAATGATAATATGCATACAGATATTAAACCTTTAGACTTAGATTTATCACCTATAAACAGTAATAGTTGATTAGCAGGGTTTACAGACGGGGACGGAAATTTTAGTATAACTTTAACAGATAGAAAGAAAAAAGGAGTGGTTACTTCAAAAAGAGTGCAAACTTTTTTCCGTATAGAGTTAAAACAAAATTACCATAGAGATGTTTCAATAGTTCAAGGTGGTATAAGTTATTTTGAAATACTAGATAAAATAGCTAGATATCTAAAGGTTAATTTATACTCTAGATCTAGAGAACAAAAAGATAAAATTTTTTATGCTTTTATGGTAATATCCCACAATTCAGAAAGTCATAAAAAAACTATAGAATACTTTGATCGTTATCCTTTATATTCTTCAAAACGTTTAGCGTATAAAGATTGAAAATATGTAGTTGAACAAATTCAATTACGTAATGGTAAACCTTTAACAGCTGAAAGTATAAAGGAAATCCAAAAAATTAAAGATCAATTTAACAATAATCGTAAACAATTTGATTTTTCTCACTTAGATACTATAGATAGTTAAAGTTTAGATTAAGAAATTGCCGTGTGAGATAGTAATATCTCTCTTATTATATAACTATATGCGGGAAGTTCCTAAAGTTTTATTATAGGAGTCGTGAAAATTTAGATTTAGTATTCTAAACGTACATAACCCTTAAAACTAATAAAAATAACAATGGATAATCCGCAGGAAACCAAAATAAAATATACTTTTTATTTAGGATCCTCAGAGACTACACGTTATACTCCATTAATACAATGGATGAAGATATAGTCCAAATGTAATTTAACGATTACAATTAAATGAATTTCTTAATGCCTTTAATGATAGGTGGGCCTGACATGGCTTTCCCTAGATTAAATAACATAAGTTTCTGACTATTACCACCTAGTTTAATACTATTAGTATTCTCTGCCTGTATAGAAGGTGGAGTAGGTACAGGTTGAACTTTATACCCTCCTTTATCAGGATTACAAAGTCATAGTGGACCTAGTGTTGACTTAGCTATATTTGCTTTACATTTATCTGGAGTAAGTAGTTTATTAGGATCTATAAACTTTATTACTACAGTTGTAAATATGAGAACACCTGGTATAAGATTACATAAATTAGCTTTATTTGGATGAGCTGTAGTTATAACTGCTGTATTATTATTATTATCTTTACCTGTACTTGCAGGAGGAATCACTATGGTTCTTACAGATAGAAATTTTAATACATCATTCTTTGAAACAGCTGGTGGAGGTGATCCTATATTATACCAACATCTTTTCTGATTCTTCGGACATCCTGAGGTTTATATCTTAATCATACCAGGTTTTGGTATAATAAGTACAACTATTTCAGCTAACTCAAATAAATCTATATTTGGTTACATAGGAATTTAAGAAACCTTTAGCAAGTTTCATTATTAAGTTCAACAGTATCAAACTCCGGGGAAGCCCTAAAGAATTAAGTACTAACAATCAAAGGTAACTTTGAAAGGGCTTGCAGTAATGTGTAAGATATAGTAACAAGCTTAATTATAACTAAAAAATAGTAAATGGGTAATCGCGGATCTAAATTCCTATTCACGCCATGGTTCTTCTTTATTAATTTATTGACTTTGTAGGGCTGCGATTTCTTTTTATTTCGGTTATCCCTAGCCAGGGATCAGAAGTATGCCTGGTACGAAGGGGTGCCTGCTTCGCTATCCCCTAAACCCCCATTTTAAAAAAATGGGGGTTGGGGATAGGGGGATCGGGATAAAGTAGAGACGCACAAGGCTGTTTTATACAGAGCTCTAAAGAGCTACGTGTGCTGGCTTCACAGCTCTATGAAGTTAGGTCAAGTTACTGAACCATTTTAGGATAAAAGAGCAACGAGTAGACGGTACTGAATACAGAAAATTTATCTGTATTTAAGGTGTACTCTAAGTAGCCTTGAAAGAGGTTAATTCTAATTAAGAATAATTTTAGTTAAGAATTATTAAATAAATAAGATAGCTAGATCTAGTGATTTAAAAGTATAAAATTTAGGTGGCATGCTGACTTATACTATAGCAGTCATCGTAAATTTTTATTTAAAACATGAAAATATTTTAATTTAAACGGGTTTCTTTTTACATACTTCCTTTGACATGCTTCTTTTTTTTTTTAAGTACTGACTACGAAGCAGGGATCCTATCCCCTACCCCCCCTGCTTCTATTTCATGATCCCCATATCCCCCCTAAGATAGGGGGATAGGGATAGGAGACAGATTAAATTATATTTTAATTATGGCTGCGCTTAAGTACGCTCCCGCTCTCATCCATCCATGCTGGCTTATATAAAATAAGCCAGCCAGTATTTCTGGCTGGCTACGCAAGCAAAGAAGTATCCCTTATTACTATTTATATTAATTCTTTATTTCCCTTTATTTTTTATCCCCTAATCCCCCTGATCCTTTGGATATGGGGGATACGGGGATCGCGAAGCAAGAACTTCAACTTTATAATTTTTTAGTTCTATTTATTTTAAATTTTCCTAATTCTCTGTTAATTACGTTTCTACTTAATTTTAATTTATTGCCATAAACATCACAGGAATACGGTTTTAGTGAGCGAAAGATAATACAGATTGACAGTTTTTCATGGAAACGGATAGAAATGTAGGGCTAGCCCCCTTACTGCTCATATCTTCAATTGTTTATCCTAGTATAAGCTAACAACCAGAGTGTCTTGATAGGATTTATTCTAATAGATCAATATTAATAATATAAATTATTAGGAGACCAATTCCTTTTATTGAAAGAGCCTGGGTCACAAGTCTGGGCTTGAGTTTAGAATAGAACGACCTTTTTTTGTTAAAGCATAATGCAAATAAGGTGCTAAACTGACGAGATATAAAGGACCAAAATCCCTTTAGATTCCACAACTTTTAATACTAGAGCAAATATATTTCGAATTCTAATTTTAATAATCAATGTATTAAGCCGTTACTGATCTATAAGCGCACTCATCCCCCTGACACCACAACAAAACATTGCTACAAAATTTTTTTACTATAGATTTAAAAATAATTCAATTACATTGAACAACTATCAATTTCATAACTTGTTATTTCCATATCCCCTTAGGGATCAGGTAATCGAGGATAACTTAACCAAATTTTATGTTTTTAGAAGAAGCTTTTCAATATCTACCATAAATTTTGCGGATTCTAATATAGACAGAATTATGCAAAAAGCACAAAAACATCAAGAGGAATTAGAAAAATTAAAAAATGAATTATTAGAACAAAAAACTAAAGAAAGAGAAGAAGAAAGCAAAAAAGAAGGTGAACGAGAAAAAACTTTTTTAACTGAAGCTAAACAAAATATAGATAGACTAATGGATAAACAAGAGAAAATAGAAGGAAAAATAATAGATCGTATCGATGCAGGATATGATAAATTAACCCCAGATAAAGGGGATAAGATCTATAATAAATACGTAGACCGTAGGGAAAAAATTCAGAAAAACGCAGAGGATAAAGCTTTAGATTTAGAAGCTGAGTTTAATGAAAAATTAAAACCGGTGGCGTATTTTGATAAAAAAGTGGATATAGAAGCTAGCGCCTTTAAAAAACTTACACAAACTTTAGAAAAAGAAGAAGAAGAAATTCATGAAGAAGTAAAAAAAGGACAATATTATAAAAAAAATAAAGATGAATATGAAAAAGAAAGATCAGAATGAAAAGAAAAACATTTAGAAAGTGTTAGAGAATGTAGAAAAGAGAAACAAAATGTTAAAAATATGATAGTATCTAATTTAGAAAAACCCAGTGAAATGGCTGAAGATTTAGTTAATGAAACTGGTCCTGATTATACAGGTGGAGACGATTAGTCGAGGTTATATAAATTACGATAATAATAGGATACTAGTTAAGTTTTTCTAATTAATAATAATTATTAAATGGGGGTTTATGCTTTTTTAGTAATAAACTAATGGTGTAGAATATTCATTTGTGGCTGGCTACGCAAGCAGAATAATGGTTAAATATTCGAGGCGTAGAGGTAGTGTACTTTATTATTAGTTAAACGTATAGTTGCTTCTATTTCATGATCCCCATATCCCCCCTAAGATAGGGTACTTCGTACAGAAACATTCTCTCTTGGCTTCATTTCTATACCTTTAAATTAAAATATAGGTTAAAGTCTGAAAACTCGGGTTTACGCTATGATGTCTATTGGTATATTAGGATTCATAGTTTGAAGTTGTATATTGATGGCTTCACCTTATAGTGATATAAGGAATATAATTAATTTCGCTATATGCTGGAACAGTTTAGTGTTAATTAGTACCTTGTATGGTAAAAATCTAATTAGCTATACTCAATCAGCAGACAATCTGTCCCTGTATTCGGTAGCCGAAGGCTCGCCATATCCCCCTTCCCCCTTCTCTTTAAAGAGAGAAGGGGGTAGAAAGGAGGATCAGGTTAAAAAAGATAACAAACAGAGTGTCTCAGAGACTACACGCGAAACATCTTTTTTCGCTTTTCATGCTTATTATAATACATTATTTAAAAATAGAAACCATCTTTCTGATGAATGGTTAACTTGATTTATCGGGTTTGCAGAAGGAGATGGAGCTATTCAAACTTATGATGAAGGTAAAAGAGTGCGTTTTGTTCTTACTCAAAAAGAAAGTGATATACTTCATAAAATACAACACAAATTTAACATTGGTGTAGTTAAACATTTTCCTCAAGGAAAAAGTGGTAAAAACAATGATTTTTATAGATGAATGGTTGATAATCCTTCACATATCTTACTTTTAGCTTTTTTATTTAATGGAAATTTAGCTCAAAATCATAGAATAAAGCAACTAGCTCTATGAGTTAATGCTTTAAATAACCGTTTTGGTTCTGAAACTATAAAGTTAAACAATATTCCTGTTTCGGTTACATTACAGGATGGTTGATTATCTGGGTTTACTGATGCTGAAGGATGTTTTAATGTATCTATTACAGCAAACTCTAAATATACATTAGGCCATGTTATAAAAATGCGTTATATATTAGACCAAAAAGATAGTATTATACTAAATAAAATATATGAATTATTTGGATTTGGTAAAGTAACATTAAGATCTCGAACTGATAATGTATATCGTTATACAGCTACTGGATTTAAAACGTTAAATGATGTTATAAGATACTTTAAATTATTTCCATTACAAACTAAAAAAGCTATTTCTTTTGAAAAATGATTAACTGTTCATAACCTAGTGTCTAATAAATTACACTTAACTGAAGAAGGATTATCGCAAGTAAGAACTCTGCAAAAACAAATAAATTTAAATATTAGTATGACAAATAAGACAGGAAAGGCGCTTTCATAAAAGATGAAGATATAGTCCGACACTTCTTGTGAAAGAAGCATACAAGAGCGGTGCTCATTCCCTAATCCCTAATCCCCCTTTTGGATATGGGGGATATGGGATAGCGAAGCACCCCTTCTCTGTTGAGAACCCCCTTCTCTGTTGAGAAGGGGGGGTTGAGGGGACAGAAGTCAGCACCGCGTATGGGTAAATATAAAATATTTATTAACGGTTTTGCATCATATGTATACAGTTGGTCTAGACGTCGACACAAGAGCTTACTTTACAGCTGCTACATTAATTATTGCAGTTCCTACAGGAATTAAAATATTCTCATGATTAGCTACATCATATGGAGGATCTATAAAATTAACTCCTTCTATGCTATTTGCTTTAGGATTTGTATTTATGTTTACAATAGGGGGATTAAGTGGTGTAGTTTTAGCTAACGCATCTCTTGATATAGCTTTCCATGATACGGTTTTTTTTATTGTTTTATTAGCCGCCGAAACTTTGTTTACCGGCTACTGTATAGTAATACAGAATTTTATGACTACTAAACCATATAAAGATAGTTTAAGTTTAGATAATGATTATACTTCGGCGGCTACGCAGAGCTCTCATTCCGGTCATGGTTATTCATTAGTGGAGCAAAGCCTTAATAATTACGATGAATATATAAAAAAGTTTTGAGTAGGATTGATGGATGGAGATGGAAGTATTCAAGTAAATCATTGACGTGAACAATCTTTACAGTACAGACTGATTATTAAATTATCTAATATTAAATCTAATTATAATATGTTAATTAAAATTGCTAAGGTAGTAGGTGGAACAGTTAGAATTACAGGTAAAGGAGCGGATGTTATTTGAGTAGTTAATAATAAGGAAAAAATAGAAGAAATAATAAAAATTTACGAAATTTATCCCCCTTTAACTTCAAAGAAAATCTGTCAACTTGCATTTCTAAAAACTTGTTTAACTCAAACCGAGGCCTTGCTTAAGTCAAAGATCCCGGCTACATCGTACCCTAGCATTCCCCCATACCCCCCGTATCCAAAGGATCAGGGGGGTCAGGGGGACAGGGATATAATAAAAACTTATTTATTAAATAGAAATTTGAAATATAATCAACAATTAGATATTATAAAATCAAGAGCTTCCGCCATAAATTTAAAAATACCTAGTTACTTTAAAGAATGATTATCGGGGTTTATAGAAGCTGAAGGTTGTTTCTCAATAAGAAAGTCAAATAACCATTCTTTTTCAATAGGACAAAATGATGATTTTTACTTAATAGATGCTATTAAACAGTACTTTGAAGTAACAAATAAAGTTAGAAATTCTGGCTACGCTATCCCCGGTATCCCCCGTATCCAAAGGATCAGGGGGATAGGGGATCGGAAATTTTATTCTTTAGAGGTATATAAGAAAGAAGTTTTACTAAAAATAATCAATCATTGTACTAACTATCCTTTATTAGGTGAAAAATCAGAGTCGTTAAAAAAATTCAATAAAAAGCTTTTTTAGTAAGTGTCATGTTGTCTTGTCACCATGAAAAATTTCATACATTTTTCGGTAAAATTAACCTAAGATTTATTATTATTTGAAGCAGCCCCGACTTCGTCGTCAAACCCTATACCCCCAGGTCAGGTTTCGCCATCCATCCTGATCCCTTTGGGATATGGCAGGCGCACACGATGGGTATCCACACAAAAGGTACTGCTGGCTGGCTGCTTTATCCCTGGCCCCGCGAACCCCTAAATGGGATCAGAAGTATGCCAGCATGATGATAATTTGTTTTATATTAATTTTGCTAACGGTGAAGTCTTATATATTTTCTTAAAGCGGAAAATAATTTTTAGGCTTTTATAAAAGCTCATATAAGATAATACCGTGGAAACCAAAGCTAATCAATTAGTATATTGTATTAATTTATTAGTAAGTAGGATCCGTAGAGACTAAACGTGACAATCGAAAGTTTATTAAGTTAAATTATTAGATAAGTTATAGTCCAATCCACTGCGTGAGCAGTGTCGTATGTATGGCAATAATTGCCATAAAGGTATACAGAATAAAAATGACTTATTATATAGTACTGTCATTAATATTTGTAATTTTTATCGGGCAGTCTGTAAATAATTCTTATATTAATTGTATACCTAAACCTTATTTATTTGTAACTGAAACATTCCAATCTAATATGGATATATTTCAGATTGTTACAGAAATAAATGTATTGTTACCTCAGCTTAGCGATTTTATAAATCAATTTAATAATCTAGTGACTCAATCAGGTATTAATGTAATTACAGATTCTGCAGGTAACATGAGTATAGATATACCTCAAAATATGTCAGATTCTGTTGCTACTAACGTTTCTACTAGGATAGGTATAATTGATCGTTTAATCACCACGCGGGGTCAAGAATTAAATGATTTATTTCAAAAAGGATTACAGCTAGAAAATAATATTAAAGTTGAAAACCATAATTATACTTCACAATTAACTGATAAAATTCTAGAATTTAAAAGATTAAATAGTATATATAAACATTAATATATGAGTGAATGCGACTTACTATGTAGTAGCTCATTTTCATTATGTTTTAAGTATGGGAGCTGTTTTTGCAATGTTTAGTGGTTGATACTACTGAATACCAAAAATATTAGGTTTAAATTATAACATCGTATTAGCTAAAATTCAATTCTGAGTTTTATTTATAGGGGTTAGAGTGAAAGGAAGAATTTTTGTAACAGGTAAAAGATTTATTAATCAATTTTCGGTAGCTTGCGCACCGAACCAAGGTTCACCTATCGACCCTAAAGAGTTTATTCTTTTTTTTGAAAAGATGAAACAAGATAAAAAACTTATTTACCAAGAATTAAGAAAAAAATCTGGTGTATATGTATTTATAAATAATATAACTAAAGAATTATATGTTGGTAGTAGTATTAATTTAACCAAAAGAATGGTTAGTTATTATTATTATTATAATTCTGATAAACCAACCAGATCAATAATACTTAGAGCAATGAAAAAATATGGATTAGAAAATTTTTCTTTGGGTATTAAAGAATTTTGTATACAAGACCCTCAAATTTGTTTAAAATTAGAGCAAAAGTGAATAGACTATTACAAACCTAAATATAATATTTTAACTATGGCAGGTAATTCATTTGGTTATAAACATAGTGTTGAAACAATTAATAAATTAAAAGAAATATTTAGTAAAGAAAGTCACGAGCCCCTGGCTACAAAATTCGGTAGTACTGCATCAGTAGCCGGAGGCGAGGCTTCGCCTACCGAAACTAAAAAAGCTATTAGCGTAGCCGGAGGCTCAGGAATAAAAATTTATTATTCCAATAATAGCCATATTAGAAAAGGTTTAAAAGGTAAATTATCTCCTCAATACGGTATTGGAGGAACCTTTGTCTTTTGTTATAATAAAACAGGCGAAGAACTAATTTTCCCGTCAATCAATGCTACTAAACAACATTTTAAAGTAAGATGAAGTTATATTAAAAACAATATCGACACTAACCAGTCGATTCTTATTCGATCCCCCTCCGGGGGATATGGTGAAGAGTGATTAATACAATCCCAACCTAAACAAAAATAGTAGAATTAGCCCCTCCCAATCCTTCTGTATGCTGGAAACTCTCATAAAGCTTAAGTACTTTAAATTTTTAAAGTAAAAATCTTAAGTATATCTAGACAATCAGCAGGAAACCAAAATAACAAGCCACGTTATGAGTAGGATCCTCAGAGACTAAACGAAGGAGATTATTTAATTAAATTAAATAATTAAGATATAGTCCATACTTGTTAGTATGTAATTTAACATTCTTCCCTCAACATTTCTTAGGATTACAAGGAATGCCTAGACGTATTAGCGACTATCCTGATGCTTTTGCAGGTTGAAACTTAATTAGTAGTTTTGGGTCTATTGTAAGCGTTGTAGCTGCATGATTATTCCTATATGTAGTATATAAACAATTAATTGAAGGTAAAGTAGCTAGCAGAAATCCTTGATTATCTGTACAATATTACACTGATACATTACAAGCTCTTTTAAACAGAAGCTACCCTAGCTTGGAATGAGCATTAAGTAGCCCACCAAAACCTCATGCTTTCGTTAGTCTACCATTACAAAGTAAAATATAAATAAACTTAGTGAATGCTGACTTCTATTATTATAAATGTAAAAAGAAACTAAAAAAAAAATTAAATATATTATAACTAATATATCTTTGTAGCCCTAACCCCCCCCCATATCCACATCCCTAACCCCCATACCCCCCCCCCGTATCCAAAGGATCAGGGGGGTCAGGGGGTATGGGATAGCGAAGCACCCCAACCCCCATTTTTTTAAATGGGGGTTGGATCAGGGGGTTAGGCTCAGGATTTTTATAAATATTTTGCCTTATGGTCAATTTTATAAAAATCTAGCGTTAATAAATAAGAGTCTCATTAGCTCAATGGTAGAGCAGAATACTTCTAATATTCTGATTTTAGTTCGAATCTGGAATGAGATAATCGGAGAAAACGCCATATCCCCCTATCCCCCCTTAATCCCCCATATCCAAAAGGGGGATACGGGGATTAGGGGATCGTAAGTAGAAGGGAGTACAAGGAGAGAACAGGGGTGCTGTATTTCGATCCTATATCCCCCTAACCCCCATTTTTTTTAAATGGGGGTTAGGGATAAGGCGGTGGCGGCGGCGGCGGCTTCGCACGCACGCACGCACGCACGCAGCCGAAAGAGGATGACGACGATGAAAATAATTGTTCGATGACCTCTGATAAGTAATTTATTATCAGTAAAATAAACGTCTAGGTTGCTTTTAATAATTCCTCTTCTTTCTCTCTTCTACTCTTCCCCCTCCACTCCTCAATTAATTGAGGAGTGCATACTTCTGATCCTTTCTAGGGGAAGGGAGTATAAATAAATTAGTGGTAGACATAGGTAAAGTTCTATTAGTTAGCGTATAGATAATTAATTATCGTACTGAAAAAAAAATGGTCTTTTATAGAGAAAATCTAAATAATTATTTACGACGTAGTAAGCATAGCAGATTATATTATAAAAATTAATCTTTATTTTTTATAATAATTATTTTAATTCCCCTGCTTACGAAGTAAGCACCGGGGGATCGGGGGGACAGGAGCAATGCCTCCTGATCCTATATCCCCCTTAATCCCCCCATATCCAAAAGGGGGATAGGGGATTAGGGATATGGCAGGCTTAGCCGGAAGCTACTATGTCTATAACATAAATTATATTGCGAACAATTAACCCTATTCTTATGATTTAAACTATGTTAATCTGGTATTTTGTGGTTAGGAAGTCAGCCATAATTAGCCTATACATATTTATCAATTATGTTAATCTGGTAATTTGATAAGGCAAATTAAACTTTAATTAGTAGCCTGCTGGCATGCTGTATTTCTTTATCCCCCATATCCCAACCCCCATTTTTTTAAATGGGGGTTGGGATAAGGAGGATGGCTTTTAAGCAGCATGCCAGCAGAAGAAGTCAATACTTCGTAAGGCTAGGCTTTTTATTCCGTACTTGCCTACAAAGAGCTTAAGTCTACCCTAATTAAAAAATAATTGTATGGATTTATTAGTGATGTATTTGTTATATCAAAAAAAAAATAGCTGAGTTTGGTGATGGCTCTGAATGAATGCTGTCCAAATGCGTGACACATGCTAATCGAACGATTAATTTAATGAATAATTTAATTAATAAGTGGTGTACAGGTGAGTATATGATATTTTACTACCCTAAAGTGAGGAGAAATTCCTTATATTAAGAAAGGCAGTGCTGCTTTAGGATGAAGATTAATATCGCAGAGAGAGGTAGTAGTAAAGGTTATATCTTCACTAGCTTTAAAATCTCGTAACCGTAACTGGAAGGTTGATCGGTCACATGGGGTCTGAAAAAAGCCCCATGCAAAGTTAGTACAGCAGTGGGGAATCTTGGTCAATGGCCTAACGGCTGAACTGGCAATTTGGGTAAACGATGAATTGTAGATTTACGAAAATAAAGTTTTAAGTACATATTAATAATGATAATATGTATAAAAGTCTTGACCAATTACGTGCCAGCAGTCGCGGTAATACGTAGGAGACGAGCATTATTCATTTTAAATAGGTTTAAAGGGTACCCAAACGGTCAATATATCTTAAATAAAGAAGCACTTGACTAGAGTTATATGTAAGAAGACCGTACTTGAGGTGGAGAGATTATATCCAATGATACCAAAAGGACTGGTGACGGCGAAGGCTGTCTTTTATGTAATAACTGACGTTGGAGGACGAAGGTTTAGAGCACTAACAGGATTTGACACCCTAGTAGTCTTTACAGACAATGATGAATGCCATTAACTAGATTATAATTTAGTTTTTATAAATGAAAATGAAAGCATTTCACCTCAAGAGTAATGTGGCAACGCAGGAACTGAAATCACTAGACCGTTTCTGACATCAGTAGTGAAGTATGTTATTTAATTCGATGATCCACGAAAAACCTTACCATAACTTGAATATTTATTATATAGATACAGGAGTTGCACGGCTGTTTTCAGTTAATGTTGTGAAACTATGGTTTTTCCATAAAATTAACGAAATCCTTTGCTTTATTTATAGAATGTTTTATAAAGCAGTCTTTCTTTATAACGGAAAAGATAGGAAGGAAAAAGACAAGTCATCATGGCCCTGATGTTATGGGCTATAGACGTGCCGCGTAGTCCTTAACAAAGAGATGCAAAAATGTGAATTTTAGCTAATCTCACAAAAGAGGATATAAATTTTACAAGGATTGTAGTCTGAAATTCGACTATATGAATAAGTAATTACTAGTAATCGTGAATCACCATTGTCACGGTGAATAACATCTCGGATTGGTACTAACCACTCGTCGCATGCAGAAAGGAGACCATGCAATAAGTTTGCTCTTCTGGGACGGATCACTTTATCATTGGCTATTTTCTTAAAATTTAGGGCTATTTCCTGACCCCCTGATTCATATCCCCATAATCCCCCTGATCCTTTGGATATGGGGGATACGGGGATTGGGGGTACAGCTTTTATCGCTATTTCCTTAGCTTTTATGGCCTAAAGATATAGTCCTATTTGCATAAAGATATAGTCTATTTGCTTATTTGTAGGGAGCAGTTTAGTATTTCTCCTGATCCCAGCTCCGCTGGGATCAGGAAACTACTTCTAGAAGGCTACTCCATAATCTACAATAAGTAACATAAATAGAAATGAGAATATTCCATCGGGATTCTTCGTATGCGTGACTCTGATTTGTGTTAAGTCGAAATATGGTTCGTGTAGTGGAAGTTGCACGGGGTTAATAAACATTAAAAAAGATTACATTTTATAAGGTTCTGCCTATTTAATTTTTTTATCTACAAAAGTAGATAAATTAAATTAAAAAAAAAGAGAAGGCCTAGTTTGCCTTACTCAATAAAAAAAATGTACAAAGGAGAGTTCCTTTATTGGCAAAAAGGGTTGAGCTGTAAACTCAATAGCAATTTTTTGCTTTAAGAGTTCGAATCTCTTGTCTCCTATATAAAACGTCTTTATAGCTCAACGGTAGAGCATAATACTGTTAATATTATGATAGAGGTTCGATTCCTCTTAAAGGCTATTTTCGGTATGCTGTATTTCTACCTGGCTGCTTTATCCCTTAATCACCCCCCTTCTCTGCTCCCTCACTCCTTAGAGTGAAGGGTCAAGAAGGGGGGATACAGGAGCCAGGGATCAGAAGTATGCCAGCATTGATGGCTTCTAAGCAGCCAGCAGTGGACTTTTGGTTTGACTTTTCAGTAGAGGAGTACGAAGTACGCTTTCCTTTGGCTTTGTAGTAAAAGCAAAGCCAAAAGTGGGTGCATGCTGGCTCCTATCAAATAAGCCATATCCCCCCATTTCTTTAGATCCTTCCACCCCTTCTACTCCTTGTAAGTAGAATGGGGTCTAACAAGAAGAGAAAGAAATTGAGAAGGGAGGGGGACTGGGATAGAAAGGCAACCAGCACCGAATAGTTATCTGCTACCGTACCCCCCCGGGGGTTAGGGGATTGTAAAAAAGTAGGGAATAAAATAGCCCTGTCTTGTCCCTGGCTTCGCTCCCCCTACTACTCCTTGAAGTAGAAGGGGGATAGAATAAAATCTATCAAATAATATGAATAAGAATAATGACAAATTTATCAAGAAGTAACTTTCAAGATCATCCTTTTCATTTAGTTTCTCCATCTCCCTGACCTCTTTACACAAGTATAAGTTTATTATGCTTAACTTTAAATGCGGCACTTTCTATGCATAACTTTAATAACGCATATATAGTATTTTATATAAGCCTTTTTTTAGTTATAAGTTCTATGACTTTATGATTTAGAGATATAATAACTGAGGGTACATTTTTAGGTGATCATACATTATCTGTACAAAAAGGACTTAATTTAGGTATAATTCTTTTTATAGTATCTGAAGGATTATTCTTCGTGGCTATATTCTGAGCATTCTTCCATAGTGCTTTAACACCTACAGTTGAATTAGGTGCACAATGACCACCTATGGGTATAGATCCTATAAATCCTTTTGAATTACCTTTACTTAATACAATTATATTATTATCTAGTGGTGCTACAGTTACTTACAGTCATCATGCTTTAATTCAAGGAAATAGAGCTGGAGCCTTATATGGTGCGATAGCTACAGTAATATTAGCTATAGTGTTTACAGGTTTCCAAGGGGTAGAATATTCAGTGTCATCTTTCACTATTAGTGATGGTGCATTTGGTACATGTTTTTACTTTGGTACTGGTTTCCACGGATTCCACGTTATAATTGGAACATTATTTATAGGAGTAGGATTATGAAGAATATACGCTTATCACTTAACAGATAACCATCATTTAGGATTTGAAGGTGGGATTCTGTACTGACATTTTGTTGACGTTGTTTGGCTATTTCTCTATGTTTCTATTTATTACTGAGGGTCCTAATGAGGTTGTTTTAATAATTACTTTTTTTTATTTATGATATACAATTAATCAGGTTATTAGATCAAAGGTTTATGCAAATATTTCATCAACTAAAGATTTTTTAGTTGCTAACCCTTCTGATCCCCAAAAAGGGGATATGGATATGGTAAAAACAACTAATAAATCCAGAGCTTTAGCTTGCTGATCCTGATCCCCAAAAAGGGGATATGGATATGGAGCTTCGCTAGTAAAAAAAGGAGGGCCTCAGGGCACTAAACGTAATCTATTAAATTTTTTTTATAAAAATTTTCTAGAATTAAGTATTATATTATTAAAATTGGATAATCAACTATTTGTGGAGCTAATCCCTTTTTTTTGTATTCAATTCTCTAATATAATTGAACAAGCTCCAATTTATATAATCGAACAAGCTCCGATGTATATAATAAATTATCCGCATATATTTTATATCTTAATATTGCTGTTATCATATATCTTTTTACAATCTTATTATATCTACAGAGTATTAGAAAAAGATACATGTCCTTTTTCTGTTAGATGTAGTTTAGCATTTTTACATTGTAGACTATTATTTATGTCAGGTTTGTATATATATTTTTTTTATAAGTTAATAGCATTAACTCCAAATAACTTGTTAACTGATTTATATAATTCAGTAATTTCTATAGTCCCTGCTGAGAAAGCTAAAGCTATCTATGATTATAAAACTTATTTCTTAGATTTAGTAAATTTAGATGTATGTAAGTATATAATAATACCTCTAATTTTTATAAGTCTAATTCTAAGTTTGGCTATTTTCTTAAAAAACAAAACTAATATGAAATTTTGAATAAAAATTGTCTTTTTAGTGGTTTCTTCATTAATACTGCGTGCTCTTTTACTTGAAGTTCTAAATATTTTACCTTGAGATATGTCTATAGGAGTCGATATTTTAACTGCCAAATTTTTATTTGCAAATCTGTTTAGGGAATTTTCAAGTTTATTTAAAGAAATTTTTTATTGACTTATGCCTGTATCGTATTTAGATACTACGTATGATGAATGAAGAGCTCATATAGATAGACGATTGTCTATTGAACGTACTGAACGAGGGAAACACGCTGTAAGTAGTGCTCTAGACAGAATTGTTCCTGATGAGCATAAGCGAATGGATATCTGGGAGACACTAAGAGGGCAGGAGAACATTCAAAGTATATTATATTTAAGAGATAGAAGTTTTTATAAGGGATTATATGTTTTTGTTAGGGAAAATGCTAATAATTTTTATCCTATTAGGGTAGATGAACTTCATACTAATTTTTTTAATGACAAACCAGGTGAACTTGCTCCTTTTGTATTTTCAAATAATTTTGTTGTTACTGCATATGCAATGCAGGGGGCATATCCTGATGTAGAGGAAGTATGTCATCAAATGTGAGGCGTACCTGGTAATGGTATTGGTGCAAAAGTAGAGTTTACAGATGAGAGAACTACTGAAAATGCTTATCAAGTATATTTTGAATCCGCAGATATAGAATTGGGTTTAGTGAAAGATTGAAATGCCCAAGATATTCTTTTCCTAAAAACGGGGCCAAATGAATGAACCAAATATAATCCTAATAATATCACCCGTGATATGGAGGGTTTAACTATATATATAAGGATTCCTGATGGTACATTTGTTAGAACTAATGTGAAAGCTGCAATATTAACTCGTCTAGATGAAGTAAGCTTTCAAAATTCTAGAGTAGGAAATTTTTGAAATCTTACTTTTCAATCTTTGATATTAGAAAGACGTCCTCCACAAACAATATGAGAGCATTTAAGTGTATCATATGCTAAAGTTAAATCTCCTATTTATAGCCAAATACAATGAGAAAACTTGGATTGAAAAAAAGCAAACGAACCTGAATGAAAATAAAAAAAATAAATCAAGGGATCTTAGTATAATGGTGAATACATATGACTTTTAATCATTATGATATTGGTTCGAATCCGATAGATCCTAGTTTTAAAGTGCTTTAAATCTGCCATTATCTTAACTTCAAACCTGGGGCTTCTCCCCTTAATCCTGCTTCGCGGTATTTCTTATGAAATACTGACTGCTTAGAAGCCATCCTCCTTATCCCAACCCCCATTTTTTTAAAATGGGGGTTTAGGGATCTTCTGATCCATTCCCCAAGTGCTTCGCTATCCCATACCCCCTGACCCCCCTGATCCTTTGGATACGGGGGGGGGGTATGGGGGTTAGGGATGTGGATATGGGGGGTCCCCTAGTGCTTCTGTCCCCTGATCCCGACCCGGGGGGGGGGTAAGGATATAGGGAAGTGGATAAAGAAATACATCATGGAAGACGACTTCGTTACTACTATTGCTGCATATTTCATAATAGCCAGCCAGCACGCTACTACGTAGCAGCTGTCGTCAATAGATATATAATAATAAAACGGTTATCATTTAATGGTAGGATTGCTGTCTTCCAAACAGAGAGTGTTGGTTCGATTCCGACTAACCGTAAATATTTGAACTAATAGCTTAATTGGTAAAGACTTCTCCTGTCACGAAAAGGGATGTCGGTTCGATGCCGACTTAGTTCGATTACTTTTATTAGTACTAATAGGAAAGGTTGCCATAGGTAGGGTAAGATATTTGCTAAATATTGTGTGAAGACATCTGAGCGTTCGAGTCGCTTTCTTTCCGGTAAAGTCTAAATTTAGATTCATAATTTATTGGGCTGCTTTATCCTTGGCTAGGCATCAGAAGGACAGCCCCATAAGGGCTGCTACGTAGTAGCAAGCAATAATAAAAAGAAATCGTAGCCAGCCAGCCATCAATGCTTACTTCGTAAGCATTTTTACTTTTGTTTTACAAGACTTCGTTACTTCGTAGTAAAAACAAAAGGCCAAAAGTAATCTATTTTTAATTATAACACCTTCCCTTAATATGGGTAAATTTTTATAAACTATATGACTAATTTGTTTATTTTTGATGAAATATATACTAGTGGATTTAAAGTTGAAGCCTTGGATGTTGCATCCATATTGGCAATATTATGTGCCATTTTAACTATTGTAAGTAAAAATCCTATAGTTTCAGTTCTTTTTTTAATAGGGTTATTTGGAAGTGTATCAACTTATTTAATATTATTAGGTTTAAATTTTATAGGTTTATCTTACTTAATTGTTTACATAGGTGCTGTCTCTATATTATTCTTGTTCATCCTAATGTTAATTAATATAAGAGTAAGTGAATTACAAAGTAATACTAAAAATAGTATACCTTTAGCACTATTTATAACAATTTTCTTTAATTATTTAGTATTTCAATTCTTACCTTATGATTTAGCAATTTTAAATAATTCAAATAAAGGGTCGACTTTAAATAATGTATTATATCATACTTCATTAAATAGTAGTGCTTTGCTACCCCAAGGGGTCGGAACTGTTGATTCGCAGCAAAAAGATATCTTTAATAATAACAAAATATCAGTTATAGATGGAGGAAATTCTGATCTATTTTTTGTAACAAGTAGTAGTTGAGATGGAAACTTGATAGAAACTAGTCATATTTCTAGTATAGGTAATATACTGTACACAAGTCATAGTATATGATTAATATTAGCAAGTTTTATTTTATTGTTAGCTATGATAGGTGCAATAGTAATTACAATAAAACCAAAAACAAAAGGGATTAGCTCAATGGTAGAGCAACCGTTTTACACACGGTAGGTTAAGTGTTCGAGTCACTTATTCCTTATTTCCCCTCTATTGCTTATTTCAGTTTCCTACGTAGGGGGGGATCAGGGGATCATGAAATAGAAGCAACCCCTTCCCCCTAAGTGCTGCTACGTAGTAGCAAGCAATAATAAAAAGAAAGCGTAGCCAGCAGAGAATGCATGCATGAATGGGTATCAAAGAGTATAGTTTAAAGGTAAAACAGGGAGCTTCAACCTCCAAATTCTTAGTTCGAGTCTGAGTACTCTTGAAAAGAATTCTTTAACTTAACGGTAAAGTGCATTTTTGATAAGAATGAAATCTAAGTTCGATTCTTAGAAGAATTAAAGAGTGGGTAGACTACACCTATCCACCTCGACCTTATATCCCCTGTTTCCGATCCCTAATCCCCCTTTTGGATATGGGGGATATGGGATAGCGAAGCATCCCCCTTCTGGTCCCCCTCCCAGCTTTATCCTTTCCCCTAGAAAGGATCAGAAGTATGCACTCCTCAATTAATTGAGGAGGAGTGGAGGGGGGAAAAACCGAGAAGGGGAGGGGTATCATAAAGCACTTAAGAGTATAAAATCCTTATACTTCGTTTCTGTAGCCCCTTTTTAATTTCTTTCTCTTCTTATCATGGGTGAGATAAATTATAAATCAAGAGAAAGAAATAGGGACTCGGTTGCCTTATTCTTTTCTCTACTCCGCTCCCGTTCACTCCTTCATTTCTCTCATCACGGATAACCCCCCCCACTTAATCCCTTCGTTTCCCCCTATTTCTTTCATCACGTAGTTCGACTACATAGCGCAGCCAGAAAGAAATTAGAAGAGGAGTATAAGGGGATTTAGAACAGTGAATGGGGGGTTAGTTCGATGAGAGAGGAGGGGTCAAGGAGAGTGCTGACAATAAAGGAGAGGAATATAGAAAGCAAAACAATTAAAAAGAGAATTGACTGAGAGGTTTAAAGTGCTAGTCTTGAGTATTGGTATGGGTTTTCCCATCATGGGTTCGAATCCCATATTCTCTGGTACAATTGACTTTTGTATAACCCCTTTCATCACGAATAACCCCCTTCTCTGGCTCCGCAACCCCTACTCTCAGGGGGGTGCAAGAAGGGTGGTGAAGAAGGGGGTGCTTACTTAGTAGCGTTTTTCCTTTTGTCTTACGGACAACCCCTCCTCCAGCTATGCTATCTCCTTTTTCTACCCTCTAAGGGGGAGGCAGGGGATCGGGTTTTGCTTACAAAAGTAAGTAAAAGTAAAGATACAAAGTTTCTATAAAATGCTGCTGGCGTAGCCAGCCAGCTCCAAAAGCGTACTTCGTTTGAAAACAGATTAGGGCCGGCTTGGATAGGCGCTCCTTTTGGGAAGGAGATTAGTTGCGTTCGAACCGCAATAATCTGATGGATTTAATAGAAATGTAATAGATATAGAACATATATTTATATGAAAATATATAAGTATACAAAGAAACTATTAGGGAAATCTAGCTATGTATTAAAGGGTATGATTTATTTGGTGAAATTAAGAACTTAAATTATAATTTTTTCTTTTCTTGCGAAGGACCCCTGATCCCTTCCCCTTCTGATCCCCTAAAGGGGATCTGTATAGAAGGGGGTAGTAATGGGAATATGAGGAATGGCTTCGCTACTACGTAGCATTTTTACTACGAAGTAACGAAGTCTTGTTTTTACTAAAGTAAAAACAAAAGGCCAGCATGAAAAGCCAAATTTTATAAATTAGAACTTGTTGTAAATATAAACCCTAAGAGAAGTTTTTTAGTAAACGAAGTGAATTGAAACATCTTAGTAACTTCAGGAAAAGAAATCAAAAGAGATTCTATGATTAGCGTGAGTGAAAATAGAGGAGCCTATTTATGAATTAAGTAAAATGGTTTAAAAACTGTTTGAAAAAACCCCGAGCCTACAGCTCGCCTTCTGGCTTTTGGTTTTTCTTATCCCCATAATCCCCCTGATCCTTTGGATATGGGGGATACGGGGATCGAGTTGAAAAGCTTTACAGAAAAACACATTCCCTATCCCCAACCCCCATTTTTTTAAAATGGGGGTTTGGGGGATTAGGGAACAGAAGTCAGCACCCCTCCTCCTCAATTAATTGAGGAGGGGGACTAAACAAAAGGACAGTAAACAATCGTAGGGAGGGGTTGTTGGGGAACCTTCCTCAAAGGCTAAATATAATACATAAGCGATAGTGAATAGTATCATGAGAGAACGATTAGAATTAGTAGTTTTATAAGCAGTTCGAGCAAAATAAATAAGTGAGAACGTACCTTTTGCATAATGGGTCACCTAGTTAACATTAGATGCGAGTGAAAGCGCAGATAAACCAATCGTTAAAATAACGAATAGTGTCTAAAGTTAGACCCGAAGCCTGGTGATTTTACTATAATCAGGATTATAAAAGTCCGAACGGGTTATCGTTGTAAAGATATCCGAAGAATTATGGTAGGTAGTGAAAGACAACACTGACCAGGATAGCTGGTTTTCTGCGAAACCTATAACAGTAGGCAATTTGAGTAACATCTTAGCAGGTACAGAATTTAATCTCAGACAAGATGTTTAAATTTTAGTGGCTCAGCCATTAAAACAACATGTTGATTTGTATATATCGGGGGATCGTGGAGGTTTTATCGGTGAGTATGTAGACTCGGAATGGCAATGATGGATCTTGAGTTATCGGACATAGAATGATAAGGTTGTATGTCAAAAGGGAAACAGCCCAGAACAAGAGTTAAGGTTCCAAAATTATTAGTTGAGTGAAATTAAGAAAGTTTTTACTTAAGTCGACAAGGAGATGGGCTTAGAAGCAGCCAATTTTTGAAGATCTCGTAATAGAGCGCTTGTTAAGCTTTAAAAGCATCGAAAATTTAACGGATCTAAACAATATACCGAAACCTTGTCCATATTTTACTATATATATTATCGTAATTTGTGGGGTAGCAGAACGTTGGATTAAATTAGGATATTTCTTCAGTGAAGAAATATATAACAAACAATTCAAGTGAGAATGGTGACATGAGTAACGAATAAGAAGGAGAGTTTTTATAAGAGGAGCGAGCTTTATTTTTTTTTTAAAAATGGAGTAAGTTCTGTTGACGATAAAAACTTGTAAAGTCCTCCGCCTAAAGCTTATGGAATGGGGAAAAACCCGTAAAGTAACGGCCTCTAAGTTATAATCCTAAAGGTTTAAACGATGAGAAAATCTTTATTACTAAATGACAACATTTCTTTCCTCTCCACTATTTATTTTTATTTTGTGCTGCGCATAAATAAAAATAAATCTGGCAGCTACGTAGTAACGAAGCTGCCTGTATCATGCACTATATATTCAATTAATTGAGAAGATGGTGTAGGGGAGGATCAAGTGAAAAGTGTGCTGGAAATAAGAGTAATATATTAAATTTAGTATATACAATAAACTAAAAAGATGAGTATAGAAAGATAAGATAAAATAACCGTACCTAAATACTGAAACAAGTAAGCTAGTAGAGAATACGAAGGCGTAAATGAGCTAACAATCATAAAGGAACTCGGCAAACTAACTACCGTAACTTCGGGATAAGGAGGGCTCATTAGTCTTGATTAATATCGGGTAAAAACGAAGAAGCATAAAATGATGTTGTACGACTGTTTAATTAAAACAAAGCACTTTGCTAAAAGATTAAAAATCGAAGTATTGAGTGTGATGTCTGCCCGATCCCGGCTGGTTAACGGATTTAACTAGATTAAAAAAGTCTGGTGTTGAAGGAACCCCCGGTCAATGGCGGCCTTAACGTGAGGGTCCTAAGGTAGCGAAATGCCTTGGCCGTTAAATGCGGTCTTGCATGAATGATGTAACGATACAACAGCTGTCTCTATGATTGACTCAGTGAAATTGGAATAACTGTGCAGATACAGTTTACCTCTAGTTAGACGAGAAGACCCTATGCAGCTTTACTGTTACTAATTATAGGGTATGATGGATTAACTTTTAGATTATAAGGTAAATTGATTAATGAAAATGAAAATCCTTTATTTTCACATCATATTTCAGAATTAATTCTTTTGATTACTTTTTAGCTCTTTTGGGAGAAAGGGACAGTTGGCTACTCCTGCTGTTTTTAATTTAATTTCTTTTTATTACTTTTGGCTTTTCTTTTTTTTACTTTTGTTTATTACAAAGTAAAAACAAAAGGCCAAAAGGAAAGCAAGTAAAAAAAATTAAATCGTAGCCAGTCAGGATTTATTTTTATGCAGAAAATTGCATAAAATAAATTAAAAATAAAGGTCAACACCCTTATCTTGCTTTGAATACTACATAGTAGTTTTGCTTTTGCGGCTGCTGTTTTAATTTATTTTTCTAGAAATAAAATAAATCGTAGCCACCGATCTTTTCTTTTGTACCAAAAGTACAAAAGTAAGACAAATGCCAAAAGGAAAACTACTACGTAGGAAAAAAGTTAAGGTACCAAAGGAAGGATAGGAAAGCAAGAATTAACCTAGTTTGACATATAAGTAACCTTAGGGGAGGAATATATTGTTAGGAGACAGTTTATGTGGGGCACAGGCCCCTTAAAGAGTAAAAGGGAGTGTCTAAAAATTATTTGTTATAACAATTATAAGGTTGTTTGTGGTTTTATGTAGTTTTACTATATTTAATCCTCTAAAATTATCTGTATTTACCTAATCCCTTTCAATTAATTGAGAAGTGCATAGTTCTTATCCCTAATCCCGACCCCCTAATCCCCCTTATCCTTTGGATACGGGGGATACGGGGGTAAAGATATGGGATCAAAACACAGCACGAAGAGGATACGCGTTGTAGGTGCGGATGGAGATATTTAGGTACGTTTTTAACTATAGTGAAAATAGCGGTATAAAAAAAAATATTATGAAAGTAGAATAATACTTCTAATGTTTTTGGAGTTATTAAGAGCGAATCTTAATAATTATGATGAATACTAGAAAAGCTCAACGGCTAATTCGTGCCATACTGTTTGATTAACAACAAATCTTACAGTTGCGTAAGCAGGGCATAGGATCACAAGATGCAAAAAGGAAAGATCTTGGATTATGGGAAAAGCTACGCTAGGGATGTTTGTCCTTCAATATTTTTAGTAGTACGTAGTACGTAGTATGTAGTACTGCTGCATTTGTATTTCTGTTTTTAGAGCTAGCCATATCCCCTGTACCCCCCTGATCCTTACCCCCTAATCCCCCTGATCCTTTGGATATGGGGGATACGGGGTAAGGATATGGATATGGGGTTAGGGGGACCAGGACAGAAGCATAGCAAAGAAATACAGCAGCAGTTAGTCATATAAAAGCTAGAATTATTGATAATATATTGGGTTAATTTCAAGAACTACTTATATAAGTAGATTTGAAGCGAAATTTATCTTGGCATAGTTATATAAGATAAAATCGTTCAACGACTATAAGGTGAGTTATGCTAACAATAATCCTTTTTAACACCCAACATTTTTATTACCATACACTTATAAAAAAAAGATAAAAAGAAGTAAAATTTATTTTTATATGCGAAGCCAGGCTACTAAGCTTAATACAAACGCGAAAATTTTTCGTACTAATTTAAATAATAAGTTTAAATTAACACCTTTTAATCCTAAAATAAATGATACAGGTGCAGTTAAATATTTACCTCCAGTATCTAAAGAATGAAAAAATACTATTTATTCATATTATAAAAATAATATGCAAAATTTGCCTGTAAATAATATAAATGCAAATAAAGTAATACAAAGTTATTTTAATTTACATTTTGCGGATAATAAATTTATAGGATCCAAATTTATATCTCCTAAAAAAAGAAGTTTATTATTAAAAAAAATTTATGTAAGTAAAATGGAAACCAAACATACAAGTTCTAAAACTATAATAACTTTATATACTATGAATTTAGAGAAAAATAATATATATAAAGAATATAAAAATTTAGCCTGTATTTGAGAAGATAAAGTATTAAATTCTTTTAAAGATGGATTATATAAAAAAATTAAAGGAGTAGGGGCCCAGGCCCCCCTATTAAAAAAATATAAAGCCGAGCTTGCGATCAGGGATAGGGCGGAGCCCAACCAAGAATTACTACTGTCTAGCAACAGCGAAGCTTTAAATTTATTAGGTGTAGCACAAAAAAAACTTCTTTTTTCTAAATATAAATATTTAACTGAATCTTTACAAGGTTTTAACTTATATTTAAGATTATACTTAGGTATACATTTTAAAAATTCATATTTTGATAAGTTAGATTTATTAAGAAAATACCAATTTAACTATTACCTTAATAAATTCAAATTTGAAAGAAATACTTACTTGCACAAATTAAGTAAAATCTTATCTAGAATATTTAATAATAATATAGAATTTAATATAATAAACTTAAAATCTATTGCTTTTAATCCTGATATATTTACTGAAATATTAACTTTAAAATTAAAAAAACCTAAATCAGGTAATACTATATCTATAATGAATAGTTTATTAAATTTAGCCCAATTACCTAACGTTAATAGAATACAGGAAAAAACTGGTATTATTAAATCTAAAGATTGATCTTTATTAGATAATTATTATCCAGATTCAAGCTTAGTTTCTATATTAAATAATCCGAAAAATCCTGGTTCTTTAAATTCATTATTAAAAGAAATATACTCTAACCCTTTACGAAGTATGCCTGCTTCTAATTCGGAGAATAAGGCTACAAACTCCCAGAGGGTAGGAGGTCAGGAGCACTCAGGATCAGAACGTAATATCTCAAATATAATATTCAATTCTATTAAATATAAAAATTTAGGAGGTATAAGATTAGAAATTAAAGGAAGAATAACAAAACGTAATAGAGCAGATAGATCTCAATTAAAATTTAAATGAAAAGGAGGATTAAAAAACATAGATTCTTCTTATAAAAAATTACCTACAGTAACATACAGAGGTTATTATAAACCTAATGTAATCTATTCATTATATCAATCAAAACGTGCTGTAGGATCTTTTGCCGTAAAAGGTTGAATAAGTGGTAAATAAGTATATTTGAGCTGCTGGCTTTTATTTCTGGCTTTCCTGATATGGGGTTGCTACTATTTCATGATCCCCTGATCCCGTAAAGATTAGGGGATCCGAAAAAAAAAAACAGCACTAAATAAGTTATGGAAAAAAAATAAAAATGAAGACATAGTCTGAACCATTTTGTGAAAAATGGAAATAAAATTTATTATGATAACATGTAGAACAGGCTAATTTGCGCAAGAGTGTACAAAATGAGTGCGCGGTTTGGCACCTCGATGTCGGCTTAACTTATCCTCATGGATGCAGAAACTATGTAGGGTACGACTGTTCGTCGATTAAAAAGTTACATGAGCTGGGTTAAATACGTCGTGAGACAGTATGGTTTCTATCTTCTAGAGGGAATTTGAATAAAATAAGGATTAACCTTTGTACGAAAGGAACAGGAAAAACTTAGCCATAAAAGCTAAGTCAAAATTTAATTGTTAACCTCTGGTTTACCTGTTGTTTATAAGTCCCAATATTAATTTATTATAAAAATAAATTTTTTATTTTTATAAGGGATGTTACCTTCACTTAAGTAAATACATATTATAGGCACGGCAGGAAAGCTAAGTTAGTTAAAGATAAGTGCTGAAGGCATATAGGCACGAAGCTTACCTTAAGATATTTCTAATTCACGTAATATAATATTACGGGATAATATATAATAATAAGAGGATCTGGTTTGGATAGTGTGCTTCTGTACCTCGAAGTAAGCCGTTGAACGCAATAAGCACCCCCTTATACTTATAAGGGTGAGAGAGGTATGCCAGTCCGGGTTTTTTTAGGCGCACGCTCTGTATCCCGTATCCCCCTTTGGGGGATTAGGGATATAGAGCTACTTTTGGTGCGAAGCAGGGTTTTTGCCAAACCTTTAAGGAAAATGCGAGCCATACTTCGTAAGGCTACCAAATAAATAGGAATGTTTTGGTTTTTTATTAAAAAAAACCAAAACGATCAGATTATTATTATTATTACCATTATTATACAATAGGCTTTGTTTGGAATTATCTAGAGATTTGAGATACAAAGTACTAATTTTAAAGTAACTATTTATTAATATATCTTACATTATACTCTTTAGGTTATAAGCCTAAATTATAGCCTGGTTAGCATAAAAGTAATGCAATTGTTTTGTAATCAATAGACGCAAGCGCGATACTTGCACTGGGCTTATCACGATCCCATATCCCCCTCCCCCCCCCTTCTCTTGTAAAGAGAGAAGGGTGGTAAAGAAGGGGGGATTAGGGATAAGGATTAGTAGTCAAGTGGTAAAGACATAGCTCTTTCAATGCTACACACGCGGGTTCAAACCCCGCCTAGTCTAAGCGGATTGATGTAATAGTAACATATTTGACTCATGATCAAATTAAAAAGGTGCAAATCCTTTATCCGTATAATAGAGGCTATAGCTTAATTGGTAAAGCATACTGCTCATGACAGTACCATGTAAGTGTTCAAGTCACTTTAGCCTTATTATTAAATCCGAGTGCTGGAATAGGTAGACAGGGTATTCTTAAACAATACTGATTAAATTTCGTAAACGTTCGAGTCGTTTTTCGGATATTTGAATAATAAAAGGCGAGCTCTGTATAAACCAGCCTGGCATAGGGATAAATCCTAAAAAAAATATATTTTATAACGACCCATACCCTAATCCTTACCCCCATATCCCCCTAATCCCCCTGATCCTTTGGATATGGGGGATTAGGGGGTCGGGATATGGATAGGGGGGATTAAGGATAAAGCGTACTTCGACTACGTAGCGCAGCCTATCCCTATCCCCCTTCCCCCCTTCTCTTTAAAGAGAGAAGGGGGAAGGGGGATACAAATGGGATCGAAAAATAAATAAAGTAAACCGCGACTTCTTGTGCTGACATGCTGGCTTCATCCTCTGCTACGAAGTCAGCACGCATGCCTGTAGGGGATATAGTTTAACTGGTAAGACTTTGATTTTGCATATCAAGATTTCAGGTTCGATTCCTGATGTCTCCACTTTGACGAAGCGCTCGTGAAGCTCAATTGGTAGAGCAGAATATTGAAGACATTCTGGTTATAAGTTCAAGTCTTATCTCGGGCAGAAGGTGGTGGTGAAATGGTAAACACGAGTAGTTTAGGTCTGCTTGGCTACAAACCTTGCCTGTTCAAGTCGGGCTCATCTTATGTTGTGAACTAATATTTATAAACAAAATATGTTGTGGACTAATCAGGTAAGTCATAAATTTTTGGTATTTACTATTGAGTGTTCGAATCACTCCAACATAAGGTGAATATAGTTCAATCGGTAGATCGACTGTTTGTGGTACAGTATGTTCCCTGTTCGAACCAGGGTATTCACCCTTATCCCCTTGTCTTACTTTACGTATTTTTGCTTTTGGCTTTTCTTACCATGCAGGCATGCTTAAATTTGTTTTTGTGCTGTATTTCATGCTTGGCTGCTACGTAGCATTTTTACTACGAAGTAACGAAGTCTTGTTTTTACAAAAGTAAAAACAAAAGGACAGAAAACAGCAGCTTCTGCCTTCCTGCCATGCTCAGCAGGCAGGAGGAGAAGTACTCTTTGTATTACTTTGTATCCCCCTGATCCTTTGGATATGGGGGATAGTAAGTAAAAGTAAAGACAGATAAGCCAGGATGGCAGGAAGTAAAGGAAAGTAACCAAATAAAAACGGAAGTCTAAGTTTAATTACCCGGATAGTTTAATTGGTTAAAACATTAATTTCATGCATTAAAAATGGGAATTCGATTTTCCCTCCTGGTTATAAAAATTTAATATGATAATAACTTCAATACTATTTATTTTAATTTCAAACGCCGTTACACTTAGACGAGATATTTCAATACTTTTTAATAGAGTTGCTATTTTAGCTTTAGTTTATTGTATTATACAAGATACAATGAGCTTATCTATAGTAAGTGATGGAATAGGGTTACATGGAGGTTTACTTCATATAACTAATATTACTCAAATATTCCATATATTTATATATTTTGTAAGTATATTAATTATACAATTAACAAGTTTTCATCCTAGAAAAGTATGAGTAAGAGAATATTCTTCTTTAAATCAATTATTGTTTAATAAATTTATTTATTATAGAACAAAAATTATTAACAAAATGGGAGAACATTTAAAAATAATAGAATATCCTTTAATCTTATTATTTATTATTGTAGGTGCAGTTTTCTTAATTTCAACTAATGATTTAGTATCTATATTCCTTTCAATAGAATTACAAAGTTATGGTTTATATATATTAAGTACAATATATAGAAATTCAGAATTATCTACTACTGGAGGTTTAATTTATTTCTTATTAGGAGGATTAAGTTCATGTTTTATATTATTAGGAACAGCTTTATTATATGCAAATTCAGGTACTACTAATTTAGATGGTTTATACGTGATTAATAGTATAAGTGACTTTAGTGATATGATGGTAGCTGCCCCATACCCTTCGGGTCAGGAACAGAGCTGATATCAACCTTATTATATAAATTTCTCTTTATTAGTTTTTAGTATAGGATTCTTATTTAAAATTAGTGCAGCACCTTTCCATTTTTGATCTCCTAAAAAAGGACTTGGGAAATCCTTATCAACAAACGTTGGGAGTAAACTATCAAATTCCGGGGAACCCCTAAAGCTTCTGGTACTAAACCATATATGAAAATATATGAGTGGCTGAATTAATTACTCAGGTATAGTAATAAGCCAGAAGATGAGTGAAAGCGAAATGGGCAATCGCGGATCTAAGTCAGTAATACATACGACCAAGCAGTCTAGTATTATTGTAAAAGAGCAACGAGTAAATGGTAGTTGATGTGGTATTAATTTATCACATTTAAGATGTACTCTACTGGGCTTCGAAAGAAGTTATCTAGTTAGAATCCCTTCTAACCAAATTATTCAAAAACAATTTTATTCTACTATATCTAACTTAGACAATAGCAAATTACCTCTAGATCCTTGATTTATATCAGGATTCTCTGATGCAGAAGGATGCTTTCTTGTTCTAATCCGTAAATCACCAAAAAACCTACTAGGTTGACAATTAGAGGTTAATTTCACAATTAACCTTCATGTTAGAGACCTAGATCTTTTAAAACTCATTCAAACCTATTTTGGAGCAGGAAGAATAGGTAAAGAAAGAAATGGTTGTTGTGATTTAACAATAGGTTCTTTAGATCAAATAATAACCAAAGTAATACCTCATTTTGATAAATATCCTCTAAAAACTAATAAATATTCTGATTATTTATTATTTAAAAAAGTTGTCATGATGATGCAACGCAGGGAACATTTAACAGCTGAAGGTTTACAAAAAATAGTTAATATTAGAGCTTCTTTAAATAAAGGATTAACTCTTTTACTATCAGAAGCCTTCCCTAATACTGTTGCTTTAGCAAGACCATTATTACCACCACTTAGTGTCAAATTAGACCCTCAATGGATAGCTGGTTTTACAAGTGGTGATGGTTGTTTTAAAATTAGTATTAGAGAATCTAAATTACATAAAGCAGGAAGTCGTGTAGTATTACTTTTTGTAGTAACTCAACATATTAGAGATGAATTACTATTGAAAAGTTTAGTAGATTTATTTGGATGTGGTCAAACTTATTCTTATAAAGATTATACTGAATTTAGATGTCAATCATTCAAAGATAATTATGATAAGATTTTACCTTTTTTCTACAAATATCCTATTATTGGTGTTAAATCTCAGGATTTTGAAGATTGAGCTAAAGTAGCCAAAATGATACAAACGAAAGTTCATTTAACTAACGAAGGTTTTGATCAGATTCGTATAATAAGAAGAGGAATGAATAAAGGTAGATATTTAGAATAAAATTGTTTTTTCTTTAATTTGGACGATAAATTTAACCGTCATCATGTGGACGTTTATGATGCTATACCTACTATAGTTACAACATTTGTAGCTTTAGTTGCCAAAATATCTATATTAATATTCTTACTAGAATTAGTTTATTATACAAGTAATAACTTTTATTCTCTAGGAGGAGGACAAGATGTTAATTGAACTTTTAGTTTAATAATAAGTTCATTATTTTCATTGATTATAGGTACAGTTGTAGGTTTAACACAATTTAGAATAAAAAGATTATTTGCTTATAGTACTATATCTCACGTAGGTTATATGTTATTAGCCTTAGGTATTTCAAGTATAGAATCTACTCAAGCTTTCATATTTTATTTAACACAATATACTATAAGTAATTTAAATGCCTTTATTATATTAATAGCTATAGGATTTTCTTTCTATCGTTATGTAACTAATAATAAAGAACATGAAGATCTTTTAGATAAAAATAATTCACCTGTACAATTAGTTAATCAATTAAGAGGTTATTTTTATATAAATCCATTATTAGCTTTAAGTTTTGCTATTACAATATTTTCTTTTATGGGAATACCTCCTATGGTGGGATTCTTTGGAAAACAAATGGTTTTAAGTGCAGCTTTAGATAAAGGATATATATTTATTACTTTAATTGCTATTTTAACTAGTGTTGTTGGTGGAGTATATTATTTAACTATTGTGAAAGAAATTTTCTTTTATACACCTCAATATAAAGTTAATCCTTTATTAGAAAATTTAACTTTATATGGTAATATATATGATAAATATAATAATTTTATTAAATCTTTAGAGTTTAAACATAATAATATAGTTATAGCTAGTCCTATGGCTTTTGTTATTTCTGTTATTACTTTAGTAATATTATTATTCATATTTATAAATAATGAATGATTAAGCATGGGTACCATATTGGTACAAATTTTATTTAATTATTAATGAGCAGTATGACTTTTTTTTTTGTATTTGTACTTATTTTAACTTTCCTTTTTTTAGTTCTTAATTTCGTTTTAGCACCTCATAACCCTTATCAAGAAAAATATAGTATATTTGAATGTGGGTTTCATAGTTTCCTGGGTCAAAATAGAACTCAATTTGGTATAAAATTTTTTATTTTTGCTTTAGTTTATTTACTATTAGATTTAGAAATTTTAGTTATATATCCGTTTGGTGTTAGTGAATACGATAACGGTATATATGGATTAATAATTGTACTTATTTTTACTGGTATTATTACTGTAGGATTTGTATTTGAATTAGGAAAAAATGCATTAAAAATAGATAGTAGACAATCTGTGATTGATTCATATAAATCAAATTCTTTTGTGAATACTTATTCTCAAAACCGTATTAACTTCTAGTCTATATAGTTAGAACAAGCTATCCTGTCTTATTTGCATTAATTTTTATTATAATTATTTTAAAATTTAAAAGATCTAGATTGAAACTTCCTATCCCTATCCCCATATCCCCCTTATCCCCCATACAGGGATATATGGATCAGGGGGTCGAGTCAGAGGAGCCATACTTCTGATCCCTGGCTAGGTATAAAGCCGCGAATCAAGAATAATTTCTCCCCTTAAAAGGAGAAATTGTGTATGGATTTATTAGTGATGTAAGTTAAATACCAACAAAAAATGTTTACTTATTTTTTGGAATACTTTTTTTAGGTTGCTGTGCATTTTATAGTAGCTAGAAGCATGCATGCAGGCATGTATCCGTAAATTTATAATAAAAAGGGATCTTAGTATAATGGTGAATACATATGACTTTTAATCATTATGATATTGGTTCGAATCCAATAGATCCTATATAGTAAAAAGGGAGTGTAGCCTAGATAACTAGACCGTATTGGCATTAGTTGCTTGATAAAGTTCAATATAATTATATTAAAGGGAGAGCACAAACTTCATTTAGCGCCTTAGTTAATTTCTTTTTACTATAAGGTAATCAGGCTATACTTTTATTTTGTACTTCCATATCCCTTAATCCCATTTGTATCCTCTAGGGGTAGAAAAGTGGGGATTAGGGGACAGAAGCAGGGTTGGGGGATACAGGGATCAGGAGCATAAAAAGATTATTATGAGTATTCTTGTAATCTATTAATATATATCATTTTATCATACACCAGATGTGTAGATATTTGTAATTTAATAATGTATAGGCTCCATTTTCTGTTCTATCTTTTGGTATTTATTTATCCCATTTACGGGGACCTCTTACGGGGACCCCCTAATCCTAATCCCCCTTTGAAGGGGGGGGGTTAGGGATCAGGGCAGCAGCCCAAACTTTATGGTATTGATATAAAAGTCTATACATTCATTGACTTTTACTGTCTTGATTCTAAGAGTAAGAAATGTACTCGGTACTAATTAGTGGTTTTTCCTAAAAATAATCTTAATATTACAATATTTATAGTAATAATGTTAACTGCTTTCAAAATAGCTCCTTAATTGATAGAGAAGGATTTATAACAAAAATACGATGATTCAAGTTGCAAAAATAATAGGAACAGGTTTAGCTACAACAGGTTTAATAGGTGCTGGAGTAGGAATAGGTGTAGTTTTCGGAGCTTTAATTTTAGGTGTAGCAAGAAATCCCTCACTTAGAGGTCAATTATTCTCATATGCTATCTTAGGATTTGCTTTCTCAGAAGCTACAGGTTTATTTGCTTTAATGATGGCTTTCTTATTACTTTATGTAGCTTAATTTATGCTACGTTATCCCCAGTAGCCTTTGGCTACTTCTGCTGCTGCTACTTATTTCATAGTAGCTAGCTAGCTAGAAGGGGATGGTTACTACGATCCCTAAACCCCCATTTTAAAAAAATGGGGGTTGGGATAAGAAGAATTTCATAGACTTTGCTACTACATAACGGCCAAGATTAATATTCTCGTCCTTTTTAAAATTATTTAGGAAAATTACGTAAACTTATAATAAAAAAAATGAATTTAATTATATCAAGTTTAGTATATCATTTAGATGCACCTCACGCGTGAGGAATTTATTTTCAAGATAGCGCTACTCCCCAAATGGAAGGTTTGGTTGAGTTACATGATAATATTATGTACTATTTAGTATTAATATTATTTGCCGTAGGATGAGTATTATTTTCTATAATAAGATATTTTGTAGAAACTAAATCA